>JZKD02S1425154.1:0-11114 GCA_000966675.3 Picea glauca | reverse complement strand
TGATAAAAGGTATGGTTTTCTATATGTCTTGAGGTTTGCATCTTGATGTTATGGTATATTCCTTGAGGCATATCTTGGAGGGTTTTTGGCACATGGCTAGAGACATATGTTGGTGATATTTTGGAGATCATGGCTTATGCTTGATGTAGATATTTTGGTACATGATTAGTACATACTTGAGACACATTTTGGTACATGCTTAGTACATACTTGAGACATATTTTGGCACATGCTTAGTACATGGTTTATGACATATCTTTTGGTACATGGTTAAGGCATATCATGAATGATATGGCATATGTTTGAGGCATATCCTTGGTACATGGTTTATGGGGGTTATGGCACATGCTTGAGATATATCTTGGCACATGGTTTGGATGCATATCTTGATGATGTTGGGCATATGTTTTGAGAGATGGTCTTGGTGATCTTGGCATATGATCTATGAGAATGGATCTAGTTTGATGATGATGATGCATTTGTATCAGTGAAAATATATCAGTGACAGTGATAGTGATAGAGGCGGTGACAGTGACAATGACAGTGATAATATATCAGTGACAATGATAGTGACAAAGACAGTGGCAGTGCTAGGTTGATTATCAGTGACATTGATAGGTTGATTAGCAATGATGGTTTCAATGACAGGTTGAGTCTACATTTATATTTCAGGGAGGAAGGAAGGGGTAAGGAAAGGGGGTTGTAACCTCCTTCTGGTTGGAGCCAGAGAATATAGGGAGTTGGAGCTTCCTTAAGGTTGGAGCCTGTAAATCATGGGGTTGGAGCCTCCTTCTAGTTGGAGCTAGAGAATTTGGGGATTGTCGCTTCCTTTAGGTTGGAGCCTATAACAGGGGGTTGAAGCCTCCTTCCAATTGGTGCTAGAGAATTTTGGAAGTTGGTGCTTCCTTTGAATGTAATATTCTAATATATAAGAAAGCATTATGTTGTTTTCTCCCATTTGGGTTTCCTCGTAAAAATCTCTTGTGCACTGTGTATGATGTGATGCATTATTAAATGGTATTATTTATGGTTATATGTTTATGATATGTGAAATACAATTGTAAGTGAGTGGAATTGTTGATAAGTTAATGTTGTGATAGAAAATGGTAAAAAATGCTTAATATTGATTCACCCCCACCCCCCTCTCAGTATTGGTGAATATTCCAACATTATTTGTTTAGCATGTATGCTAGACAAAAATTTACTATTCATAAATATAATTCAAACATGATTATGTTTGTATACTCTCCCATAGTGTTGGGAAATTATAAAAGAGAATGAATTTGTAAAAAACCAAGGACAATTCTATGTGTGCACATGTATAAACCAACTATGGATCCACTATTATTCTCAAGTCGTGAGGCTTCAAGCCATTCAAATTAAAGAGACAATTACCCATGTAAACAAACATGGACTAACCAACAAAGTTCTAGCATAGTTTCACGATTGTGGAGCATTGTTTACCATTAAATTTTCACAATCTGAGCATGGATGACGATAAGAAACAATCCATAATATACTAAATAAACTAACATCCTATCATATCACTTCATCATCAATATATGCATACTCATATAGACAGTAACCCACCACAAGTACATCCCTTCAACACTCATGGTGTGCATTCATATATATGGCTACAATCCAAAACATGTTCTTATATAAACCAGTGAGTCACACACACACACGGTGTGTGTGTGTGTGTGTGTGTGTGTGTGTGTGTGTGTGTGTGTGTGTGTGTGTGTGTGCGTGCGCGCGCGCGCGCGCACGCGCACGCACGCTTGTGTGCGTGTGTGCCTGTGCGTGCGCGCGTGCACCATATCCACTCCTCAAACTATCCTTGGCACATAGATATACAAATAAAATAATTTATGTATGAAAATAAACCAAGAAAATGCTATACCTACTTTTCCAAGAATGTCAAGCATGCACATAACCAAGAAATTTTTTATAAATCTATCCACATTAAATCCCTTATCCATTTAATGAAAATAATCCTTTAACAATTCAAAAAAACACATGAACTATCAAATGGTTTACAATAGAGATTGGGTGCTTCAATGAATAAAAATAGAACAATTGAGTTATGCAATCATACCCTCGCAAAATCACTCGTAGTGACCTCCAACCTCTACTATGAATAGCAAGGATATATCATGGTAATTTATACCGACATATATATATTAACAAGATTTCCAAAAACACACACCTATCAATTGGGTGAGGAACAATTAAGCCCATAAATAGTCATCCTATCTCTGACATGAAAATTTCCTTGAAAAAAGTTACCAACAGATGTCAAATTTGGCTTGGGTTTGCAATGGTAAGGAAATAGGAATTCAAACTAAGAAGCAAGGTTTATGAGCCTAGAATTTTGTACCTGGAATAGTACAATAACTTGTGTATTTGACCAATGCTTCCCCATGCCTTGTAAAGGATGTGGGTAAGATAAAAATATGTGGTCTTGAGCCATACAACTTGATCATTGCTATACAAATTGTAAACAAGAAAAAAAGTGTTGAAACAAAGCATTCAAAGTGTTGGATTATCAAAAAAAGGGGCATGCACAAGCAAAAAAAAATAATGATTTCACACCCAAATTGTAATGAGGGAGTTGAATATGAATAGCAACATGGGATTGAGAAAAACTATCTAATTGCACCTTTAACCACTATCATGCAACACATTGTATGAGGGTAATATGAGGATCTTTCTATTCGATGCTTAACTCGGCTTTCCAATGCTTGTATTCAAGGTCAAATTGACAATGGGTGCACCCTCCATGCAAGTTGAGCAACAACACCTTCCCTAGGTTTAATTGTGTCCACACAAGATGAAATATGTGTAGGCTCTGGTTATTCAATGGCATATGGCCCTTACCCAAGAAGGAGGATCATACCTTAGGAAAAGACTTGATCCTCCAACACTAAAGTGGGAGCACATAGCAGGCCCACATGGTCTCAAATAGAACTAGAGAAAAACCAAAAATGAGATGGAAATACATTCAAGTCTTAGGGTAAATGCATGTTGAAATGAGAGCTCAAATATCCAATATTTGATCACAATCGAGGGTTGAGATCACCTCACAAAAATAATATAATAATATCAAGTTTCAGTGTGATGCATCCTTGGCAAGTAGCGCACCCATATCTAATATCAATACAAAGATTATATGCTAATAAAACCAAAATTTCTACCACAAATACTTTCTATATGCATAAACCATTGTACAAGTAAATGCCAAGTATGTAATTGGTACTATTGCCACTTGTGTTATCCTTTAGACAAGCCGCTTGGCTTAGTTTTTTCCTTTTCAATAACCATAAGCACAAAACAATCTCATGTTTTGAGCAGTATCAACCTTGTTAGCAAACCAAAATTCAACCTCAAGTATTTTCCCTTTCAATAAACCACCATCTCATGTAATTTCCTAGTGCATGCATTATGTAAACAAGTATCCAAGCATGTGGACCAACTCCCAAGTATTTGTAGATCATACGAACCACATTTCAAAATTGTCAATTATCTAATTGACATGGCTAATGTTAGCATGATTTCCCTTTTGTGTTAGTTTGAGGTGAGGCTTCAACTCAAGGTCATAGCTTTAGCCTCCATTATGTGTAAATGTTAAAATAACATTATATATCAATCACTTTAAGCTTTGCAATGTGTCTTCAAAATAGGCATTGCCACATTTGCTTGCATATTAACATTTGTAGGTGTTTATTCAGGGTACCCATGGCAACCTTCAACAATAATCACAGTTGTAAGTAATCATAAAGGAAACATGGCTTAGTATTATCAACATCATCATCATATAAACATAGATAAGTCAATTGGTTCTAACCTAGGCAGTTGAGAGGAGGAGTGTTATCCTCCCCATCAGGATCAATTCCCACAAGTGACATGTTGAGCTCTTAATGAGTATATTGTTGTATTGGCCTTGAACCCTAAAGAATCTAGTTTACCACAGGTATCATCCTTAGAATGAGAGGAAGTGCCAAATATGTTTCCCTAGTATATGTGTTTTGCAAGGGAAAAATAATAATAATAATTATTATTATTATTATATATATTGATGGGCTAGCTCAAGTGGTTGAGAGTTATGAATAACAACCACAAGGTCTCGGTTCAAGTCCCCAAGCTAGTTGACTCTACATATGTGGACCTCACTCGATGTCCCTACTGAGTCAACATATAATGGTTTACATGGCCTACTTTAAACGGGGTAACATCCTCAAAATGAGGGGTAGTTCCTGGGGGTTTCCAGGGGATGTATTTTCCAAGGGAAAAGAAAATAAAATTACACACACACACACACAAATAAACATATATAAATTGAAGCATGAACATGACATCTAAATAGATAGTACTACATTAATCACATCCTTCCCATTCACTTGAATGCATGCTAAGAGGTGGGTTCTACAACATCTTAGGATGTATTGGTGGGACCCTCATAAAAGAAGGCAAGGTTGGGCCATTTTGGTCATCATGGTGATTTTCATTCAAATTTTTCCATTAGGCATAATGCTAGTCACAATGTGTTGTGGTCAATCTTATGTTCACCAAACTCTGGGTCGATGAGCTCCTTGTCTGTGAAATCTAGGAATTGCACTAAGTGAGGGAAATAGAGCCTCAACTTTGAGGTGGCCTCTATTATAGAGTGCATATGGTTCGGTGGAACATCCTCCATTTGTAGCTAGTTGGTGGAGAATATTTGCTTCAGATAAGTACCCTTTATTGTTTGTGAATATGGTTCAGAGAATTGTTGCTATTTATATTTCTATTACTTATCTAATGAATTCCATGAAGTAATTGGCATTGTAATTGTGCTTGTAATTCATTCCGGAATGCATTAAAGTATAGTCTATACATCTATATGCCTTTGTTGAGATTATGTATTCATTTTATATATTCATGGTTAAATTAGTTGTCATGCTTGCATTATTTCCTCTTTTGAATGCAATAATAAGGTAAACAAGTGTTTGGTTGCTCATTTTTCTTGTCAAATTTAATGTATTTTCCTATAAAGATGTTTCATCAATGGTCTTAGGATTGAATAACATAACTTGGCTCTTTATGTGATTGTCAAGACCACCCAGGTACTTATGGGTCCCAGAGATTTATTCCCAACTAGATGGCTTGCTTCCAAAAGTCTATAGTGCACTCTTCTACACGTTGTCCTTGCATTCGTTGATAGTAATGCCACTAAATCCTCTTGTCAATAGGGTAAAATTTGAATTGAGAAGGTCTTTGAATAACTCCCACTTAGTTATTGGCAGGGAAAATTTCAAGGAACCATACTTATCTTAAAGTGTAGAAACTTTAGCAAATCTTACTAATTCTTAGAATTCCAGCGATAGAATATTTGGAGATATTTTTGTTAAAATATTCAAATTCTAAGTATTTTATATAGTTTCTATAAATCTTTGGCCAATTTTAAAGTAAATTGATTTTATCCTATAGAATTTGTGTGAACCATTTTTGGGAAAAAAATGTCGGTGAATCTTTTTTTAGAAAAAAAAAATGGAAAATTAGCCCAATGGCAAAATTTATCCCCTAAAATTTTCCTTGAAACTTACTAGTGGGTCTCCCCCTACACTAAGGTCCTCAGTGTGGGTCTCCCATCAAGTCTATGCATGGATTTTGAACTTCATTTTAGAAATTTTGTATTTGATTTCCTCTCGTACATTATGCACACTAAAATAACTTCTAATTGTTGCAATCAATGATTCAACTTAAGTGCATATACCTGACTTTCATAGGGATAGGTCTTGAACTTGCTTCTTTTTTTAATGGGCTCCAAGAAGTTTAGTTAGTGGAGTCCCATTTTTCAAGCTTCAATTCTTCCTTCTCTTTCCTTGACTCCTCATGATTTGGTTTGACACAAGATCCATATTTCTTCAAAAAGGAGTCGATTTTCTTCCCAAGGGTGGCCTTGAGGACATCCATGCTCCTGGATATCAACTACTTATGCCTCCATACTCACAAATCTTATTTCAGCTTCATCTACGAGTCCTTCCTAGTGATCTTCTTCCATTTCTAAGGATTGTGGTTGTTTCTTAACCCTTCTTGTGTCAATCTCGAGATCCATGTGATACAACTCTCCTATGTAATTAGATATTTTGAATCAGGTAAGCATATATTGTGATCAAACTACAAACTCTCAAATAAACCTACTGCGATATCAATATGATATATAAACCACCTTGGATATTCCAATGGTTAGCTCACCAAAGAAAATTTAAACTTAAATGACTACATTGAGCCTATGCTCAATTGTGTGACTATATTTTTGTAGTTTTAATGCTTAACAAAAACAAAAACACAACATTCAAATTCTTTAATTTCTACAACATATGAAATACATTACAAAATCAAATCCATATGGAAACACAAATATTTACCCTAGAAACCCATATGGGAAAACCAACATTCAATGAAAGATTGTGTCTTCTGTCTTCTTTTTATGGACATTACAATACATACTACAAAGTCACTATGGCCTTCTACAATCATCTACAATATGATTCCATCTCTCTTCTTTGTCAATATCTCCTCCATGCTCTTTCTTATACTATGGAATAATCATCATCTAGTGAAAATGTGAACCCTTTCCCCCTTTTGCTAGGTTTTAATTGATAGCTAGAATTAGAGTGAGATTTATGGTTTCAAAACCATCTTGGAACCTCCATAATGGCTTTAGATGTCTCTAGTGGATTCCCACACATTACTAGTCCCTATTGGATTCCCACATGTTACTAACTCCCCATATTTAAATTATGGTGAGCTAGCATGGTCTCCACTTAAACATGCAGGGAATATTTAGATCGGTACCTTGACGGGACTGTAACTTTCGCATACAAACTATGTTTTAGATGCACAATAGTTGATCAGAAAGATATCAATGAGATTAACAATTTCCATCATGGATGAGAAAATATTACAACAACCCGCATCCGTCATAAGGCCCAAAAAACACACTGAAAGTTCACGATCTGAATTTTGACAAAATCAACAACATATATGGAATGTCCCAAATTCTAATCTCCCCCTTCAACAAAATTAGAAGAGTCGTATGGTACTTGTGTAGATCCATTTTTGGATCATGCAATTGTGACCTTTTGACATATTGGTTCATAGTAGCCTCTTTGATGTCTTTGTCATTCGGATTTGGAAAAGGTGGCACTCCCATCGCATATTTGTACATCACATAGAGTTTTTCGTAAGGTTTAGAATAAGGCATGCAATATGTGTATGATAAGTGGTATCTATAATGCATTATGAACTGAAAATGAAACTGATTAGACCACTTAGTATTGAAATAAAAATATGATAAATCTCAAACCCAAAATATATTATATTGTTTAGGAGTTTTGCAATGTCCATGTGGAAATTATGAGATATCCCAAAATCCTAAACTCATTTGAACCATGCATAGGACTACAAAATCCTATTGCATAAATGGATCCTAGCTCAATTGCTTCCAAGATATTGAATTGCCAATGTTACTCTCCATTTGGGAATAGAACCCCATGGAGATTAACATTTGAAACCAAATAGAAGATTGGGGTAGTAGATCGAGCTTTGAATCAAATGGAATGATGACCCTTCTTATGTCATTGAACTCAAAAGGTCAAACATAGTTCATGTCTTGTGAGTCAACAATAACATGTCTTGTGAGTCAACAATAACTCTTCAAACTAGCAAAATAATGAGATTCGGACATGTAGGGGAAAATATGACATGAATTCTAACCTAAAGGAATTCATTCCCTAGATACGATCCTATGTGGTGTAAAAGGGCTAGAGCTCTGACCATGTTCGACACACAAAATTAGAATGGAAAAATATCTAAGTTACATGAATTTTGTATAGAGCTTTGAATGAAAACATGGCAATAATAAACCATACACTCATATATTATTTCCCAAAGTAAAGAAATGAAGGCGGGAAAATGAGACCACCTCGAATAGGATTTGGGATCAATTTTGCAATTCATTGTCAATAACACTTAGATGAGCCATTGAGTGTGTTGATGATGTCCCAATGATTGGAAAATTTCTCTTATGGGAATCAAAACCCAAACAAAATGTATACTCCCTCTTTGCATGATATCAAAACCCAAAATCCAATTGACAAGTGTCGAATTCGGATGAATGATAACCTCTTAGCGATAGAATGAATATATCAATTTTAACCTTTGAAATCACTTACCCATGTAAATGCAAATATGGGAAATGTCACATTAAACCTTCGAACAAATCCTTATCACCTTTTAAAGTTTGAATGATTTTGAGTTAAATGGTGCAAGTGGCTAGATGGTCGATATCTTTAGCCATTGACCATTTTTCCCTTTCTAAACAATACTACGATCATCATATCATTTGAAAAAACCTCAATGGAACCTAAGCATGGCACTTCATAAATCATTATCAATCCCCATATTATTCAAAGGGACCAAGGTGGGATTTTCATCAGCCCATTGAGTGATTTTAATACAATAACAATGCTTGAAGAAAGGAGGTTGAGGGTTTGATGAAAAATTCATCGACCCATCCTCCACTCCTAGGAAATATCCCTTTCAAAGAAAACACCTCAATACAATATGTTCCAATGAGATTCAATTTGAAAGTAAATGGGTAAACCCTATAGATAACGCCTTCGAAGGATCTCTCAATGATGTAGTCTAAATGTTCTACGTTTTTACTTTCCGACAATTATCCTCGAAATCAGGTAACGCAATTGTTGGAAAAATCACAAATTTAGATAGTTTAAATCACATTTTGGAATGCATAAATGGATTCATCACCCTCAAAAACCCCTAGGGCACCCAAAATATATAGTCTTAACCACTTAAATCTACAATTTTCTAAATTTCTAATTGGATTTTAGGCAAAACTTGTCGAAAAAAGTGCTTGGAAAAAGGTTAAAACATAGAACGTTTAGACTACGTTGTCTCTCAACTTGTATGCTATCATAATGTTTACTACCATCAAATGTGGTGATGCAGTCGATCGAACCCCGACTCTCCCACAAGTTTTAATAACATTTCAAATGGTAATGATTGTCAAAGTCGAGATTCCAATCAACACTAGTAACATGATGTAAAGTAATGAAAAAAAAGTTCAAATCATGGTCTATTCATTCAAACTTCACATGTCTAAGGAAATAAATATGGAAAAAAGGGAAAAGAGAGGAGAATAAATATTACAAAATAAATACCAAAGAAATAGGAGAAGATTACAAAGAGGCTCTAATATAGGAAAAAAATCCAGGTGACCCACACTTTTTGGGCTTGTTGAGGGGTAAATAGGCTTTTAGATTGAGGCATTAAATTCCAAATTTATTCAATAGATTTAATTGGTTGAAATGTTAAACATTAATCATAAATATGGTCATTGGGACTTTAATCTTTGTAGCCTCACAAGAAATAGAAAAAATGATAGGTTGGTGATAGGAAAGAATAAGCTCACCTATAACTTAGACATGCCTTCTTCCATTGTAATCAAAGAAGAAAAAGTTTGGTTTTGTAAGTTGGCTCGTCTAGCTACTTCAATGGTATTTTAATACTTTTTAAAAAAAATTGAACCAGATAAAGCACAATTTGGAAGAATCCCAACTGTGAAATTTGTTGGGGTTGTACAACCCAAGTCTAATGTTGAGGTCACTCTAGTTCACTTGCTTCCTCAACGACATCCAAATAGGTAGTAATCCCTCTTTAACTTCTTGAGTTTCCACATTATTAAAATCTCAACACAACAACTATTTTATGAAAAAAAAAAATTTAACCCGTTACATAAAATAGTAGAAAAGTGCAAACCATTCTTTAAAAAAATACAATGCAAATAAATGTACACCCACATTATTTAAATAAAGAAAGAAATAAAAACAACAACCAAAATCATGAAATAATTGACCCGCATAAAGTTACAACTTCCTCCAATAAAAATCCCAAGAAATTTGCAATTTTAGAACCAACAACTTAGGCCTCTACTACCGCAAAAACTTGTAATTGAAATAATGCAAGCCCACATGAGAAATCCATGAATGAGTCATACTCAACCTCCAAAACCGTGGAAAAATTCCACCCCTAGAAAGCGACCATTGCCTAGACCAAAAATCCCATCAAATTCAAAGTCCTAGAGTTATCAACCTAGACCTCAATAGAAAAACAAATACCGCAATGGAGAAAATGAAAACTTGCATGAAAACCAAATGCAACACACAAATTCAGCTTGCAAACCCATGGAAAACATTTGCCCCTAAAATTATACAATTTGCTCCACAAAAAACCCTATATCGAACAAATGGGTTCGTCTTACCACACGTAACATGAAGGTAGGGATGGAAGACCACACATGATTACTAAAGAGGGGGAAAGAAGAGAGTAGAGTCACCACCCGGTTTTAGGGCTAAACTAAGAAACGTTAAGGAGAGAAAAGAGAGGACCAAAAAGAAAGGGAGAATCCATCAAGTTAATTAGGGTTTTAAATCTTGATTATGCTAATCTATGGTCGTAGATTATTAGAGTATTTCACTTAGGTTTCAAATTGGGTCTTACCAACAAATTAGCAAAGGAAAGTAAACTAACAAGTTAGGGTTAATTTACCAAAAAATCCTTTAGTAAGCTAGAAACCCTAATGTTAAAAAAGACAAAGAGAAGTATGGAAGGAACTTAACTAGAATTTTTCATTATAGGTGTTGAAGCTACTTGTATTGAAGAAGAGAGTTGTGACAAGTCTTCTAGAGTGGTCCATGTCCCAAGTGATCCTACACATGTAAATCAACTTTCCTACCGGACAAGACGTGAACCCTATCTCCAATACAAAGATATATACCTAAAAAAGGAAACAAACCTAGATCTACTACATAAAATATATGTGGATAACAACATTGAGTGAAGAGGCCCAAGTTTCCTCAAAGGGGACCTCCTTTACCCTAGCTATGATGGAACCTCCCTTGAGGTTGTAGGGTTGAATCATCCAAGGTATGACTTGAATTATGCCTATAAATTAGATGCCCTAGGATGAATCAACAAACCTTCAAGGATGGAGCCAAGCTAATCACAAGAGGCATCAATAGAGGTATTGAAGATGACAGGTGGAAGCA
>JZKD02S1425143.1:0-11114 GCA_000966675.3 Picea glauca | reverse complement strand
TTACATATTACAATGATAGGCTCACTATCATTTTAGCATCTAAGCTCTTCTACCTAATAATCACACATGCACTCTAGGATATAATATTTTGACTCGGCTACCTATGAAATATATGTACATTTACAATTTCTGGTTCAGGATGGGGATATTACATTCCCCTCCCCATTATTTATGCATTGTCCTTATTGCATTATATACAATGTACATTCAAAATTCTTCAAAAATCTCCATGCCTTTACTATTGAAGCTTGTTATCCTTCAGGTGCTCTTCTTTGCCAGTGCTAGATTCATGTCTTCACACTTAAGCTGGAAGTATTTTTCTCTATTCCACATAGCTTCTTCAAATAAGAATTCAGATCATTGTTCTTTCTGACACACCCTCACAATTCTAGCTACCATTCCATAGACATTCTTGAGCTTCCTCTTCCATGTTGCACTCACCCTTCTAGGCTCAAGCATGTCTTCACTACTACACAATCCTTCATTGATCCATCTTTGCAAGGCTTGCACACACAAGGAGAGTGCTAACTCATTACCATATCCCCACTAAGGCTATACACTCTATGGAAATCATAGGGCCCCAGTGTATAAACAATAGCCTTTCTTCCTTAAATTTCCAGCCTCAATAACCATCATCTCATATGTATCACACATATACAGTCAACATGATACCATATAAAAACAATTTCATTTATAAATTCAGATTGTGTGTATAAGTAAATTCATTTTTTTCCTAAGTATGAGATTCCATCTCATATTTCCTTGGTTGTTGCAGCACCAAGAATCAATCTTTATTATGGCTTTCAGTGGTTCCATACTTGAGACCAATTTTCCCGCAATACTTCCATCTTACATTTAGCCAAACATGTTGTTAATATTTCATGTAAAACATACTTTTATTGCAATATTTACAAAAGTTCACAAAGTGATCTCATAATTGTTTACACTTAACAATTCAATCATTTCTACCAATCCATTTATTAATTGGAATGAGATTACCATTCCCTGCACATGTACTATCAGAAACCAAGATTTTCTTTCTTATAGCCATCACTATTTTCATTAATTTGTTTCCCTAATAAAGATTTCCTATAGTCCATCCTCATGTGACTACTTTAACTTGCAACTCTTTTGTTGAAATATTTAACAGCCCCTGATTTAATGGTCTCAACTTCATAAGTTAGCAGTGGTTACAACATTTAAGTTGTTAGCATAATCATTTCTACAAAATATAACATATGCATGCATTCCCCAATAGACATTTTATAATTCCTTCAAGCATACACAACTCTATCTTAGGATACATGAGTGAAAATATACCACTTTCACACTTTCATTATCTATTCATACATGTTATTCAATGCACCTTTGCATTGGTTTTCAAAATTCCCTTTATCAAAATCATGCATCCCACCATGGTAAATTAGAAGGTCTAGACAATGCCTCAACACATCATACATACACTTCCTATAGCTTTCTCACCCATTTAGATGCCTTCCTTTTCGACTTTTTATCACACAATCTGTACTTGCCCAAATCCCAGGGCAAGTGAGGAAAGATTGGCATAATGAGGGATGACTTATCAATGTCACCTTAATAGGAAACCCCTTTCTATTTAGGAGTATATCAAGATTACCCCAGAGGAGACGTCCCCAGTGACCTAAAGGGCTGATGAAACTAAGGCAAGGATTCAAGAATACCCCCCTCTCACCAGTCACTCAAGTAAAAGGTTCTTTTAGGTCTTTAAGAGATGAACCAAAGTGAAGATGAAGTGTATCTTCCTAAAACAAGACAACAAAGGAAAAATATGGAAACTTTTAAGTACAAAATGATGTAAGTGATTCATAAGACAATGAACCTTTGAAATATAAGCTAGCTGATATTAAATTGCATAAATATGAAAGTTTACAACAACAATAACTATTTTATAACAGCTGCAAAAAATATGCCTTGAAATTGCTTGAAAAGACAATGAAAAAATAACTTTAACTAGGCAGAATGAAAATCAATTGTCACAAGCAATCTTAGCAATGTCTAGATAACATTAAATGTCACTTTTGCAGAGAATTTTCTGCAGTTAGATGTCTGTAGAAATATTTTGTAACAACAACAAATTCTAGTGCTCAAAATTTCAAGGAAACACCATGCAAACTTACCATTTATCTAGTAGATTAGTTGGCAATTGTCACAAGAAATTTATGAATGACCTAAGTGCAAGTTATGTAGGTGAATGTAGCAATTTAGCATGAATTAGTATGGTTGTATCAAATTTTTGCAACAAAAACAAGTTAGCTAAGGAGTTATTCTAGTTTAGGGTTAGTAAAAGTTATTAAGAGCTTCAAGGAGAAAGATTTGAGTGTTTGTTTGATCAATCATTCACTATGATGAGTATGCTAGTGCCTTTTAGGGTTTATGGAGTCAACAATAGTGGAGACAAAACTTGGAGAAAAGTAGCAATGATAATTCTTTTTCAAAGGAGAAGGGATGGATGGAGGAGGTGTTGGCAACCCAATGCCTCAAGCATCCAAATTCTAGGGATAAATTTGCTAGAGAGTAAGGAATCTTAGACCCTAGCGAATATTCCTTCCTTAGACTATTGAAATGATGTATGCAATAGGAAAGTAGAGTGAAACTACTAGAGATATAGAACTTTAGGGCTCTAGTAGCCACTTCTTAAACAAGGTGTTCTTGAGAAATTTAAACAAGTAGAAAACTATAGAGAGAAAGAAGTAACTTACGTTTTTCTCCTAGGGTTTAAGTAAGCAATTTCATAATCTTTAACATGAAACAAGTAAAATTTACCACAAGCATTCATTAACATAAAAAAATTGCATATTTTTTACTTACTTCACCAAGAATAATCAAGCCAAACCCTAGTTGAAGATATTCCACCATGAAAAATAGACAAGATACACCAAAATATGCCTCTCCAAGAAGTTGTGCACCAATTATTTCAGCCAGTAACCCTTAAGGAGGGTGTAAATTTCAGTCCACACTAAGTGTATGATGAGTTATGATGAAAAATGAGAGTACTTTATCTCTATTTATACAATATCAATGACCTTTAATTAATTTTAGGTCATAAAAAGGCCGACTTGGCCAAATTACATCAAAAATCTGGTTTTTATACAAATAAAAGTAATTAACCCCTGAAATCATTTCCAAGGGTGACATCATGCCATTCTAGGGTGACATTGATCCCCTAAAGTGTAACGTTGAGCTCCATGTGCAGAATGTTTGGCCTACAAAGGCCCTAGATGATGCCCACACATGCCAACTAGCTCAGAACTTCCCTCAATATGCAAACCCTAGCTTTGGTTATGTCTAGGGTCATAATGGTGACGTCATGGGCTCTTAAAGGTTAAATTCCAAGTGGAAGAGAAAGATCCCCCTGGGTCTAGGTTTACTAGAGTTTCTCCAAGGGAAACGTCCTTCTTTCCTCCTAGTGCAATTCTTTGATGTCTCTCTTCCCCTGGCTAGGGTTACAACATCCATCTGTGGGCTTTTAGCCCCATGGAGGTCCGAGCTAATCATTCCCCCATGTGCACATGTCCACTGGGAAAATTCCTAAAGTAACAAAAAGTATGTCCTCCAGGATTTCATAAGTCTCAGGGATCATAACATGTAAATCATATCCAATAATCAAATTACCCAAACATGTGCATCAAACCCCCCTTTACCCAGACAAATGCTCAAATATGTTATGAAATTTAACAAGTCAAGTTTGGAGAGGGTATCAGGGTGTCCTATTGGGCTAATCCTCCTTAATTTTAGGGTGTTTCTGAGGTGAGAAATAATTCAAGTCGTGTAAGTGTATGAGGTGTTGTGGGGTAATTGTTTGGGCATGGGGTGTTGTGATAATAGGGAAATGTGAGTCTTAACTATGGGTTCCTTTGTAGGAGGAAAGATTCACCTTATCATGGATGTCATTGTTTCTTAACCCATTCACTACCTTTAATTATTAGCTTCATTTATTTTGATATTTTTCTTTTATGCTTCAAGGGAAAAGTTGAGGGACACTGTCTTGGCTTGGTGACCATAGGTGACAATGTTATCCACAAGCATTTCATGGAGATGATAAGGTTGGCTCATGATGAGACCCCCTTTCTCATGTCTACGTCACCAAGAGCCACTACTCTGGTTTAGTGACCGGATAGATGGTAGTGTCATACCACTACAAGCCCATGGTCATAATAGGTTGGCTCATGATGAGACCTCCCATCCACCAACTAATACCTTGAATGTTTATTTATCTTACGGGTTCCCTTTTCTTACTAAGAAGCATTTTATTGATTTCTCGAGAATCCCTAAGCGAAGCATCTCAAAGGTTTTTTTTTTGGATTTTAACTCTTGCCATCTACTTTTACCCCCTAGGCCTTTATCCCCTTGTTCCCACAAGGCAACGTACAACCCTTCCTAGTGTGGAAAACCCAAGTGGAAAGTGAGAGGAATAAAGATGGAAAGTGGTAAGTATGGAGGGAATGGACAATGACCTTTCATAGACTCACCCGGTAGAAACCTATCCTAAAGGGAGATCAACTTACTAGGGCCTAATTTCACCCTTCTAGGTATGAACAAGTTAAAGAGCATAATTTCCAAGAAAACATTATGAAATGAAGGAGAATTAAACGCAACACATACAGGTGCTTCAGTAATCAGAATGACACATACCATGATACCTAGACTCATTACCTTGTGGAGAAAGACTTGTTTCTACTTCAGGACCATGATAGTGGGATGGACATTGTTGTTGTTGATAAATGGGTTGCACTGAATAAAAGAGGGGCCCTCCAGGGCCATGCTCAACTCATACATCTCTTGACACTCCATGTCTAGGACCTGTGGGCCTCGATACATGATCTCCTTAGTTATCCCTAGGGTAGGGGATAACATTTGGCTCCAACTCAGGGACATGTGCTCACCGTAAAGTGCATGAGAACCTCAACATCTCTGGCATGACCTGTGATTGCTAGATCTCAACAAAATACATCAATAATCCTCAGGGTGATGATATCACCCCTTTCTCATATATGATGTAATAAAATAAAGAACATCATAAGCATGCATATATACATAACGGAGAAATAAAACATGAAAATGAAACTAAAACTATACTACCATGATATGAATATGGTATATACAATGGATGCAAATGAATACCTAATATAACTTACCTGTACTTACCTGTGAAATCAAGCCTTTTCCCCATGATGGGATTTAAGGAGGTGTCCACTAAATGGTAATGGACATTTTCTTCCCTCCAACGTGGATAAATAGTAGGCCTCGTTGACTGGCTTCATTTTGATTCTAAAAGGTCCAATAAAAAATTGTGCATTCCCTTTAACAATAGTAGGCTTTCCTTTATTTGTGTCCCACATCTAGACCATCTCCCTCTTGATACTCTTTTGCTTCAAACTTGGTTGTTTCTTGTATAACCCTAGTATATTGTCTTGAGGGAGGAGGGTGGGATTCAACTATAAGGACTTCTTGTTGGCTTGGTTTTATCAATATGTCATCATCCCCTTTCTTTAGTAACTTGACAGTTCCAACTTCCTTGTCCTTATAAGATTTGCTTATATTCTTCCCTCTTTGGCCATTGCATCTCATCAAAATATTCCTTTGAAGTGAAGGGAAAATCCTTTGGAGAAAATATAGGAAGGTTTTCGTTGATCAACTCATGTGTCTCACTGATTTCGTAATCATTGTTAATTTATTGTACATATGCCTTGCCATTGGAATATTTGGAAGGCATTCTATTTTCCCATTCTTCGTAGGCACATTGATGTAAGTTATATCCATCTCTAATGTACCTCCCAACATTGCAGCAAACTTTCTGGACAAAACCATCCCCCACACATCAAGGACATCCACCACCACAATATCAAAATGAATCACTCTCTCAGGATATTTACCAAGGCATAATTCAACATTCTCAACTACCCCATGAGTGGGTATGGCCCTGGATTCAAAACCGCACACATTCCTATAAGGTCGTTTAGACTTTAGGCCTAGTTTTTCCATGACTTTCAAAGACATCATGTTAGCACCTGCTCCTGAGTCAAGCATACAATTGGTAAGACATTTGTAATTCACTAGTAATGTCATGAAGAAGGGTGGGTGTCCATCATATTGAACCATAAAATGGTCTGCTTGTAACATAATAGGAGAGTCCATTGGCTCATTTGATATGTTGAAAAAGTTTTCGAACCTTTCTTTCATAGATGGAACTTTGATAACTTCCCTTTTTGCAAAAAAATAGAATTAGTCAGTGCTCCCTGGTGTATCATGAAAAGGGACTAATCGCCTCTCGTGGATCCTTGAAATCTAGCAGTGGTGATTTTACCAATCACCTGTAGGTTTTGGTGTAATGACAGTCGTACTACCAACAATTGGTATCAGAGCTAGAGGTCATGATTTCGATACACACTTGGCTCGGGCTGAGGGGGAGATTGTTGCACGAAATTTCAAGTAGTCAGTGCTCCCCGGTGTATCATGACAAGGGACTAATCACCTCTCATGGATCCTTAAAATATGGCAGTGGTGAGTTTACCAATCACCTACGGGTTTTGGTGTAATGGAAGCCGTACTACCAACATCCCTCAATGGAATGGTCACATGCATTTTGGCCAATGCACCTTCCAAGTCAAATTTTAAGTCAATCTTGTCAGCTTTAGGAGAATTCTTAGGAAGAAGTTTGTTCATATGCGGAGGTTTTGGTTTTGAAGTTCTCGGTCCAGTAGAGAGAGGTTGGTTCATTTGTTTTTGTCTAGTATACACTTAGAATTCTTGGTTTTTCAACTTTTCTGTCGACTCTTGATCAAAATTATTTATAACCTCCATCCTAGCCTTCCTGGTTGCTTCCTTTATTCCCTCTTGATGTTCTTCAAGTGTGATATTAAGACAACATTGTGGACCTTCAATGGTATGATCAATAATATTTACTTGGTTGTGTTCATCATTGTTTAGGGGGAATTCATGCTCCCAATGTGACTCTTTTCATTGTAAGCACCAACGGTTATCCTCTACCATGTTTGTGGGGGCTAAAGTATTAGGGAATTATTTATCATTCTTCGGTTTGAAACCTTGAGTACCCCTTTGGAATTTCCCCTTATAAGGAGGTCATCTAGGAGATTTTTGTTGGGCTCTTTCTAGGTTGACAATCCTATTCATCATTAATTATTGGGTTTTTACCATGCCATCTATAATCAATTGTAGCTTTGCCAAGATAGTGCCAATATATAAAGTAGACTCAGCATTGTGGACTACTTTGGGTTTAGCATCCATTTTGACTCTTGGGGTGGAGAAAGGTTTGAATTTGGATGATGATAGGTTATATTCAATTTTTGTAGCCATATCTTGGGCTTCTTGGATTGTCCTAAGAGCTTTGTCTCTGAGGAGAAAACTCATTTGTCCTGTAAAGGCTTTGGTGTAAAGAAAGAGAAGGAAATTGTTTGAAGGGTGATGGATTGTTGGGATCTGTTGTATTAACCTTTCAAATTTATCATGAAATTCCCTAACATTTTCATTCTCAGCCTTTGTGATGTTATTGAGCCTTATTAGCATCATGTTAGGGTCTTCCTTGAAACTCCATTGTTTGAGGAACACTTCCTCTAATTTATCCATCGATGTAATACTAGCGTCAGGGAGACCATTATACCATCGTCTAGCGCCATCATATAGGGTAGCAGAGAAGAATTTCATTGCTAAATCTTCAGCATCACCATTGATAGGATGAAGCTGAAAGAAGGCCCAAAAATTGCTCATCTGATCTTCAGCGCTAACTACATCATTACTAGTGAAATTAGGAAGCCACTTATCATACCTGGGGAAAATTTGCCTAGGGTATTCTGGAATGTTTTTCATGTCTAATAGTTTAAAAATATTGGATGACCATTGTTTCTAGTTATTAGCTTGATTTAGATTAGGTCTGAGTCTGAGTGTTAGACATTGTGTTTAAGGGAATATTGCATCCAAATAATGATTTTAATATAGGAGAATATTGGGGAAGATTTCTTCCATAAGACTTGGGAGGATTTATGTATCTCCCTAAACTTAGTGGAGTCACCAGATAATATTCTTGAAATTATCAAAGGGATGAGGGGATCACCCTCAGTGGAGTGGCCAGGTAAGCTTTGTAAGATAAAGGCTTTGAGGGAAAGACTTACCAAAAATGTTTCGTTGAGGAATATCAACTCAGTGTTCCCTGGTAACAGAACCAAAATGTTATTGCACAATCTGTACTTTCCCAAAGCCCAAGGCAGGTGAGGAAAGATTGGCATAATGGGGGGTGGCCTATCACTATCACCTTAATAGGAAACCCATTTATGTTTAGGAGTATATCAATATTACCCCCAGGGAGACATCCCCAATGACCTAAAGGGATGATGAAACTAAGGCAAGGATGAAAGAATATCCCCTTCTCACTGGTCACTCAAGTAGAAGGTTCTTTTAGGTCTTTAAGAGATGAACCAAAGTGAAGAAGAAGTGTACCTACCTAGAACAAGACAACAAAGGAAAAATATGGTAACTTTCAAGTACAACATGATGTTAGTGCTTCATAAGACCATGAACCTTTGAAATATAATCTAGCTGATATAAAATTGCAGCAATATGAAAGTTTACAACAACAATAAGTATTTTATAACAACTGCAAAAAATATGCCTTGAAATTGCTTGAAAAGACAATGAAAAAGTAGATTTAACTAGGAAGAATGATAATCAATTGTCACAAGCAATCTTACCAATGTCTAGCTAGCATTAAATGACACTTTTTCAGAGAATTTTCTGTAGTTAGATGGCTGTAGCAATATTTCGTAACAACAAATTATAGTGCTCAAAATTGCAAGGAAAAACCATGCAAACTTAGCATATATCTAGTGGATTAATTGGCAATTGTCATGAGCAATTTCTGAATGAGCTAAGTGCAAGTTATGTAGGTGAATGCAAAAATTTAGCATGAATTGGTATGGTTGTAGAAAAGGTTTGCAACAACAGAAAGTTATCTAAGGAGTTAGTCTAGTTTATGGTTAGTAAAAGTTAGTAAGAGCTTCAAGGAGAAAGGTTTGAGTGTTTGTTTGATCAATCATTCACTATGATGAGTAGACTTGTGCCTTTTATGGTTTCTAGAGTCAACAATAGCAGCGAAAAAAATTGGATCCAAGTAGAAATGATAATGCTTTGCCAAAGGAGAAGGGATGGATGGAGGAGGTGTTGGCAACCCAAAGCCTCAAGCATCCAAATCCTAGGGATAAATTTGCTAGAGAGTAAGGAATCTCAGTCCCTAACTAATATTCCTTCCTTAGACTATTGAAATGATGTATGCAATAGGCAAGTAGAGTGAAACTACTAGAGAGATAGCACTTTAGGGCTCTAGTAGCCACTTCTTAAACAAGGTGTTCTTGATAAATTTAGACAAGTAGAAAACTATAGAGAGAAAGAAGTAACTTATGTTTCTCTCCTAGGGTTTAAGCAAGCAATTTCATAATCTTTGACATGAAACAAGTAAAAATTACCACAAGTATCCATTAACATAAACAAATTGCATATTTTCTACTTGATTCACCAAGAATAATCAAGCCAAACCATAGTTGAAGATCTTCCACCATGAAAAATAGCCAAGATACACCAAAATATGCCTCTCCAAGAAGTTGCACACTATTTATTTCAGCCAGTAACCCTTAAAGAGGGAGAAAATTTCATTCCACACTAAGTGTGTGATGAGTTATGATGAAAAATGAGAGTACGATATCTCTATTTATACAATATCAATGACCTTTAATTAATTTTAGGTCATAAAAAGGCTGACCTGGCCAAATTACATCAAAAATCCTATTTTTACACAACTAAAAGTAATTAACCCTTGAAATCATTTCCAAGGGTGACATCATTCCCTTCTAAGATGACGTTGAGCCCCTAAAGTGGAATGTTGAGCTCCATGTGAAGAAGGTTTGGCCTCCAAAGGCCCTAGATGATGCCCACACGTGCCAACTAGCTCACAACTGCCCTTAATATGTAAACCCTAGCTCTAGGTGATGTTCAAGGTCATAATGGTGATGTCATGGGTTCTCAAAGGTCAATGTCTAGGTGGAAGAGAAAGATCCCCCTGAGTGTAGGTCTTCCAGAGTGTCTCCATGGAAACTTCCTTCTTTCTTCCTGGTGCAAGTCTCTAATGTCTCTCTGCCCCTGGCTAGGGTTACAAAAACCATCTGTGGGATTTCAACCCCATGTAGGTCTGAGCTAATCATTCCCCCATGTGTATCTGTCCACTGGGGAAAGTATTGTAGAGACAACAAGTATTCCCTCCAGGGGTTTATAAGTCATAGGGATCATAACATGTAAATCAAATCCAATAATCAAATTACCCAAACATGTGCATCAAACCCCCCTTTACATAAACAAATGCTCAAAGACATTATGCAATTTAACAAGTCAAGTTTGGAGAAGGTCTCAGGGTGTCCTATTGGGCCAATCCTCCTTAAGTTTTAGGTGTTTCCCAAGTGAGAACCAATTCAATCCATGTACGTGTATGAGGTGGTGTAGGGTAAGTGTTTGGGAATGGGGTGCAGTGATAACAGGGAAATGTAAGTCTTACTTGTGGGTGCCTTTGTAGGGGGTGAGATGCACCTTGCCATGGATTCCATTGTTTCTTATCTAATTCACTTCCTTTTATTCTTAGTGTTGTTGGAAAATAATACCCTACGGACTAACAAGCTAGGGCTTAAACTTGCATGCAGATCATGACCCTTAAGAAATCACTTTTAATCTACCACCCCAAACCTAAAACCCTTTTTCACATGCAAACATGGAAAGAACCTACTAACCTTTTTACTGATGTTTGGTGTAGATCCTTCATTGCGCTTTATCCGCTTGCTTATGCTGCTCCTTCCAAAGACAATCCTACAATCAAGAAAAAACACTACGCATGCATGTTATCTTTCTACTAGAGGGTTAGAGATTAAGCATAAATCGAATAAAACATATAAAACTCACGCATTGGGATGGGAAAAGTATTCTTTTATTAATATCAAGATGAATCAACTTACAATAATGATAGAGATCGGCCACCGCTCCTTGATCCTGATCCTGGGCTCCTCCTCTTCTTTGTCCTCCAACTG
>JZKD02S1425132.1:0-11114 GCA_000966675.3 Picea glauca | reverse complement strand
GTATAGGTTGGTGCATGGTTGATGCACTTGTTTATGGTACAGGTTGATTACAGGTTGAGGTACAGGTTGATGCATGGTTGATGCATGGTTCAGATTTATTGGTATAGGTTTACAGGGGTATATCTCACAGTGATAGTGTGACAGTGGTTCCATCATTCTACTTCTACTTCGGGGTGGTTGAAAGGGGCAAGGACAGGTGGTTGTAGCCACCTTCTGGTTGTATCCAGAGAACATAGGGGGTTGTAGCCTTTTTCTATTTGTAGCCATAGATTTGGGGAGTTGGAGATTCCCTCAAGTTGTAGCATGAGAAACTAGGGGGTTGGAGCCTCCTTCCAGTTGCAGCTGGAAAACAAAGAAAGTTGGTGCTTCCAATGAATGTAATTCTTCAAGACATATAAGAAAAAAAATTATGAGGTTTTCTCCCAATTTGGATTTCCACATAAAACATCGGTGTACTTTGTATGTGTGTGATTGTTTATTTCTTATTGTTCATTATTGGATAATAATTCTACATTGATATAACATTTGAAGAAAAAGTATTAGAATTACGCTATTACCGATTCACCCCCCTTCTTATTAATCCAACATAAACTATCAAGTCTTTCAACTTGCATTTCACCAAATTATATAACTGAATTCATGAACTCATTCACCATCAGAACTAAGATGCTTTCATGAATTACTATAATGCCCTACCTTCCCCCTACCATCATAGGCTTGAAGAAAAGGACATTGATAACCTTGGTTCTTCTTTGCATACTTGTTTAGAGTATGAAGAACAACTTGAAAGAACAAGTCTTCCTAAGGGAGATTCAGTTAAATAGACGGATATGCCTACCCTCTTACAGCTTGTACAAGACATGAATAATAGAATGATAGCGTATGAGCGGAAAGGAAATGTCTCCTCTCTTACCCCCTAGGGCCTCATCTTCTTCTTCACCACCCTTTAAGAATCTTAATGAAAATAACTTTCAACCTAAAGCCATCATGCCTCGTAGTTGGTCTAACTTTTTTGAGGAACGCCATGAGGAAATTACGTGTGAGTAAAGAAGATTGCCAAAGATAAAATATTTGGCAAAAGACCTGAAACTAATATTGTTGTCCTAGACTTTGTAGAGCCAGAGGATGTTATGATCATAAATACTAGGAATAAATCCTATGCTCCAAAAGGTAAATATGATCCTCCTTGCACTTCTTCTATCCCAAGCTCATCTTCACCAACTGCTATTGTTCAGGTTTCTAAAGACCTTGAAAGTCAAGGAACTACCTCCCCTCTTCCCTCTTCCAAATACAACATTCTCAATCAATTGGCTTATATTAAAGCTGATGCTACCCTCCTGGACATGGTTGTCATCCCTGAGCAACAAAAGTATCTGAAAAATTTAATGGAAGGAAAAGATTCCATTGTAGCCAACCTCTCTTAATAGGTAGATGAAGAGGATTCAACTATAAATAAAGTAGGTGTACATAACTTTAGATACCCTGTAAGTTACTATTAATTAATTAATTAATTAATTAATTCTAAGTTACTATTAATTATCTTTAATTTTCCCTACTTAACCACTAATTACTTATAAATAACCTATAATTATGACTAATTAACCCTAACTACCTCTATGTATCTATAATTATCATTAGTTACTTCTAATTAGTCCATAATGCGCTCTAATTTAACCCTAGTTAAACTCTAATTACTCCATAATTGGCCCCTTATCTACCCCATATTACCACTAATTACCCACTAATTACTCCTACATGACACTTTATTACCCCTAATTGACCATTAATTTACCCCAATTTTCTCCTAAATACCCCTGATTGACCCATAATTACCCATAAATGACCCCTAACTCTGCCTTTGCGCTATTAACCATTGCTTCTACACCACTTGATTTAAATCCTTAATCCATGTTTGATATGCCTCACAAGTTAGACCCTATAAATGCCTTGGTTCTTGGTCTTAAACCATGGTTTAAACTCTAATACTCATCTTTTGTGCTGTAAAAATCAAAACGGTACACATATACCTCTCATAAAAAATGATTCCCTCTCTAGGGTATGTATCACTAGTACATTTGTGTCAAATTCCGATGGCGTGATCGACGCAACTGCTACTTTATATTTTTGGGAGAACGAAAAACAACGGACCGCCTCAAATGTTGCTTCACATGACATCACTTTTTTGACACCATAGCTATCATCTCTATTGCGATGTTTCATGCAGACATGTGTCATATCGGATTTGATTGTCCAAACCCCATATAGTCATCACTACAATGACATCATAGACATCAGAATTCCGGCGTCCCATTTCGTCAGTTTCCACTACGTGTATGCTATGGGAGCGACATTCCTAGACATCGTAAGAATGACATAGGGTAAGAGGATCATATCCGACATGTTTGCATTGGAAGTGATGTCTTCAGGCATCATAAGACCAACGTAGGCAATGGTGGCAACACAAATGGAAAGAGGATCAAATCCGACATGTTTTCAATGGGAGAAACACTCCAAGATGTCGCAATAGCGACATAGGCAATGGTGGCAACACCGACGATAAGAGGATCAGCTCCGACGTGTTTTCTATGGGAGCGACACTCCAATACGTCGTAGTAACGACGACATTGTAGGTATTTAAAAAAAAATGTCAATTCCATGACAACATTACATTCAAATCCAATTTTTATTCCATAACCATGCCTCCAAAGGATCTTCGTTGATAACATTCATAATATTATTCACTTGTCAAAAGGATAACCTTTGATAGCATTCATAACATTATGCATTAATGATTATCCATGTTTTCTCTAAATGCTCATTCTGCTTGACAATTAGAAGTTGGATGTCAGCTTGACTCTCCTCTATTCTAGAGTCATACATTTATTTTGTTGTATGTAAAGGGAATATTGATGGACACAAGATGTTGCATGCATTATGTTTGATTATGGTGTTGGAATCTTTTATTTGGTTCTTAGAAAGGCTCATGTCATTGACAAGTTGAGGAACCTCACCAAGCCACCATGGAGTAAGTTATTGCTACATTTAATTCCAAACAGTGGTTTACTAATGTATCTGAACCAACAATAATTGCTTTACATTTCTATAAGACCATTTCCGACAACAACATTAAATTCAAATCCTATTTTTATTGGATAACCATGTATCTAATTACCTTTTTATAGAGATAATTAATCCAAAAATGTGGGCATCACACTAAACACAATGATTGAGTTGGGTTTTATTCCTAGCATAACCTACATTTCATTGAAGAATGTTGTGATTTCATGGGAATGGTGAGTCTAGGAAAAACCAACAATGTTTTCATTATATGGATATGATTACCTTTTTCCAGAGCTAATAAATATGCACATGTAGACAGAACAACAACCATGGTGATGGAGTTGGATTTTATGCCTAGGACTTGTGTTTTGTTGTAGAATATCAAGGCTTCATGGGGACCTAACGATTTCATTCCAATCAAAGAATGATAAGGCTTCACGACGATGGACAATATGTGAATAACCAACAATGATTACCACAACATCTTGTTTAGGTATTATTTTTAACAATTAGTGGGAAATGCTAAACCCCCACATGCACTTCTTACTTTTTTCTAGAGCCAAATTCCATAATAAATGCACTTCATATTTCTTAACCATGGATGTAAGATTCCATGACTATCAATTTAGATAATATATAGTATAGAAATTTGTATTCTCATGTTGGAACCTTGTATTTGGTTTATGGAAAGGCCCATGTCATTGACAAGTCTAGGAACCCTCACCGATTTACTGACTAAGTATTTTCCGCATTTCATTTTTAACAAGTGTTTATTAATTCTATCCCAACCAACAATGATTGAATTACATTTTTACATTACAATTTCCCACAATAATATTACATGCAAATCCAATTTGCATTGCTTAACCATATATCTACTTACCTTGGTCTAGAGCCAATAAATATGCACATGTAGACAAAACATTGACCACGATGTTTGAGTTGGGTTTTATGCCCATGACAACTTACATTTTGTTGAATAATGTTAGGGCTTCATGGGAATGGTTACTTTGTGAATAACCAATAATGATTTCATTCGAAGGATCGACTTATTTGGTTTCAAGGCCAATAAATATGCAATAGAACACTAACCATGATGATTGAGTTGGGTTTTATGACTAGGACATGCATTTTGTTGAAGAATGTCAACGATTTGGGACCCAATGATTCCATTGCAATTGAAGAATGTTAAGTCTTAACAGGGATTTCCAATCTGGGAATAACTTGCAATGATTGTAGTCCATGACCCAACATCCCATTTAGGAATCTTGTGAACAATTACTGGGTGTTAAATTTTTAATTAAATAAAGTACCAAGGCAAGTGTTTCTCATCCCTAGGTGCCTAAGGGGTGAGAAAGTGCCTAATGTGGGCCCTAGTCATTTAATTTGTGAGATGCAAATTAAAAGGTGACTTTATGACTTTAGTGAGGGTAAGTGAAGAGACATCAAATCTCAGCCACACATCTAATTTAATCTCAGCCATTGGATTAGAAAACTCCTCACCTACCCCATGAGGTCGATTAGGGTAGAGGGGCGCACCCATTCTTGGGTTGTTGATTCATTTTTGAGAGAGAAAGAGAGAGATCATTTTCGAGCAGCAAGAAAGAAGCCATTTCTGAGAGCTAGGGCATGCATTCCAAGGCAGAGTTTTAGCACAGAAATCGAGGAAAAGAGTTCAGCATTTACAGGAGGTCGTACAACATGGATTCCAAGGTCCGTACAATCTTTTTTATGCACAGAAATCAAGAAAAAAAACAACATTAAATTATGTCCATACGATACAAATTTTATCAGTCCGCACAGCCATACTTTGGCACAGTTTTCGAGGAGGGACAGACAACCATAATCGGGCCATACTGTATGGATTCTGTATAGATCTGTACAGTCCTTTCTTGGCACAGAAATTGAGGCAGGTTGTTGTGTGTTTTTTCTAGAAATTTTGGCATGATTTTCAAGGTGGTCGTACAACCATTAATGCACCTAGAAAATTGTTGAAGTCGTTGGCATGTATTTTGAGGCATCCATACAGAAGTTTGGAGGCATAGAAATTGAGGAGAAGTTCTGGAAAGAATTTTGAGGATTTTGGTTTATTTCCTGTGTGAAGACTTGGCACGGTTATCAAGATAAGTTTGTCATTTAAATTTTTAAAGATGAACATGCTATAACAGAATTTCTCTGAATCTCCTAAATAATAAAATCTCCCTCTCTCACTGGTTTTTCCCTTGTGGGTTTTCCCAGGGTCAAAGTTAGACCGAAAATATATGTGTCCATATTTTCTGAGTTTTATGTGTTGCTGATATTTTATTTCTGCGTTATAAACGATGTTTATAATCCTCATGTTTCAGTTCTGAAATTAATTTTCTGCTAATTTTTATTTGTTGATATAAAACTGGGTTTGGGCATTAAACATTGGCTGAAAAAACAGCGAGACTAAAAATGGGTTGGGGTCTGAAAAATTACATGGTATCAGAGCTAAGTTGAAAGGAAGCAAAGATTTCAGCAGTCAGAAAGTTGGGACAACAGTCACTTCACAGGGCAGATTTTTGAATTTATTATTTTCAGCAGAAAAGGGTCAATGGCTACAGGTTTGAGAGTTGAGGATAGACTTGATGGGGCAGCAAATTTTGGTGCTTGGAAGGAGAGGATGATCTCTCTTTTGCAAGAAAATGAGTTGTGGGACATTGTGGAAAATACCACTACTCATCCTGTTGTGGTCCTATTGATGTTACTCTTCTTGCAGCTTACACTAAGAAGAGTATCAAGGCTAAGAGGTTTATCCTTGATTCCATCAAGGATAATTTAATTTCTCACTTGATGGGGAAGACACGTGCCTATGAGATGTGGGAGTCTTTGACTAAATTGTACCAGAGTACAAATGAGAACCGGAAATGGTTTTGAGGGAAAAACTAAAGAGCATAAAAATGACCAAGGATAAAAATGTGGTCACATACCTTACTAGATTGACACAGGTGAGGGATGAGATTGGAGCTGTGGGGGAAGCCATAGTTGACAATGATATTGTGAGAACATCATTGAATGGAGTTTCCAAACAATGGGTTGTTTTTGTGGAAGGCATTGTTGCTAGGGAGAAGCTTCCCGGTTGGGAATGTCTTTGGGATGACTTTGTTCAAGAGGAGACCCAGAGAGGTTATGTACATGGTAGTTCATCTACAAGTCATGAGGAGGAGAATGTGGCTCTTGTTACCACTAGCAAGAAGAAGTTCAAAAAGGGTCCAAAGGGAGGACACAAGCCCAAGGGTGAAGGGAAGAAATACATGAGCAAAGTCAAGTGCTTTGCATGCCATAAGTTTGGGCACTATGCACGTCAGTGTCCGAACAAGAAGAAGAAACAAACAACAACTTCAGTAGAGGTGGAATAGTTTTCCACCAAGTTTGACAGGGAATTTTTCTTGATTGTGTGTCTATCCTTGAGGACCACTACTTCAGATACTTGGTATATTGACAGTGGTGCCTCTCACCATATGAAAATAGTTCATGAGCACTTGACAGATCTTACACAGTGTGGAGATGCAGAGGTAGTTCTTGGAGATGACAGGGAGGTCAAGGTGGTAGGTTGTCAGACTGTATCATTTTAGAGGGAGTCTTTGCCTCCCATGACTTTGACAGAGGTTCTATATGTTTCGGGCTTGAAGAAGAACTTAGTGTTAGTTTCTACTATAGAGGAGAAGGGCTATGAGGTCTTGTTTCGTGATGGGCAAGTGCTTCTTTTCCCCATAGGGTCTAGCATCACTTCGACCAAAGTGATTGGTACTAGACATGAGAGGTTGTACAAGTTTTTGTTCCAGCCAATGAGAGCATTGATTCATTCTACCAGCAGCAGCAGTGACCTATGTGAGCTATGGCACATGAGGATGGCACATTTGCACCATGGGGCTTTGAGATTTCTGAGAGAGATGGTGACAGGAGTTCCATATTTCAGTTCAGAGCACCATGAGTTGTGCAAGGGGTGTGCTTTGGGAAAGTACACCAAGATTTCTTTTCCAAGTAGTGACAGTAGAGCAGCAGGGATTCTTGATCTTATACATTCAGATGTATGTGGCTCGATGTCTTCGACATCGTTGGTTGGTTCCCTATACTATGTTGTATTCATTGATGACTTCTCTCGGAAGTCCTGGATTTTCTTCATGAAGACCAAAGGACAGGTTTTCAGTCGGTTCCAAGAGTTCAAATATCTTGTGGAGAACCAGACATGGAATAAAATCAAAGTCCTGATACCAGACATGGGGGTGAGTATACCTCCAAGGAGTTCATGGACTTTTGTGCAGGAGAGGGCATCAAGAGGGAGTTGACTGTTCCTTACAACCCACAGCAGAATGAGGTTGAAGAGAGGAAGAATAAGGCCATTGTTGGGGATGCAAGAGCCATGTTACATGATCAAGGGCTGCCACTATTTCTATGGGTTGAGGCATGCTACACTGCAGTTTATCTGTAGAACAGGAGTTCTCACAAGGTTATGGGGAGCATGACTCCTGAGGAGGATTTCTCTGGAAAGAAGCCTGAGGTGGGGCACCTTTGTATTTTTGGGTGCATCACATTTTCATATGTCCCTTCGGAGAAGAGGAAAAAGTTGAAGCCCATGACAGAGAGAGGTGTCTTTGTTGGGTACAGTGAGACTTCAAAGGATTTATGCATATACCTTCCTTCCTTAAGGAAGACTTTCTTGAGGAGGGATGTCAGATTTGAGGAGGATGGAGCCTTTAGGAAGTCTAGAGGGACAGAGAAGGGTGAGCAGTCTTCACCACAGATTCAAGTGAGTCCATAGTAGACTATAGTGACACAGAGTTCGAGTCCACTAGTTTCGGGGATGACAGGTTCACAAGTGACAGGGCCACATGTTTCAGGTTCACGGGCTACTGGTCCATAGGTTTTAGGATCAGGTACTTTAGATTCTACTTTAGGATCATTATATTCAGGAGATGGGGTTGAGCAAGGAGAGTCCCCTCCAAAGGACACTACTTCAAAGAGGAGGAAGCCCAAGTGGCTTCAGGACACTTTGAGGGAGGCATAGGGTTCAGAGGGGAATCCCAGATAGGCAGTGAGAGAGAGTAAACCTTCCGAGAGGTTTTGCAGCTACATCGCGATGGTGAGCAATATTCGAGAGTCCGAGTCTTCCACTTTTGAGGAGGAAACTAGTAGACATGTATGGAGAGATGCCATGATGGAAGAGTACAATTCCATCATGAAGAACGATGTCTGGGAAGTTGTTACTAGACCTGAGGGGAAGTCAATGGGGACTTCCAAGTGGCTCTATAAACTAAAGCATGTTGCAGATGGAAGCATTGAGAAGTACAAAGCTCGCTTTGTGGCTCAGGGGTTTTCACAGGTTGAGGGAGTCGACTATGATGAGACCTTTCTTTCGGTTGCTAGATACACTTCGATCAGGGCAATGATCTCCATTGCAGCAGAGATGGGTTGGAAGATCCACCAGATGGATGTGAAGACCACATTTTTGAATGGTCTTATTAAGGAGGAGGTGTATATTGAGCATCCATTGGGATTTGAGGTGCATGGGAGAGAGTCTCATGTGTGTAGACTGAAGAAAGAATTATATGGGATGAAACAAGCTCCCAGAGCTTGGTATTCGAGGATAGATGCCTATTTGCAGCAGTTGGGTTTTGAGAAGAGTGAGGTGGATCCCAACCTATACTTCAATGTGGTTGGAGAGGATCCTCTCATTCTTCTGCTATATGTGGATGATCTTTTCATTACAGGGGCAGAGAGACTCATAAACAGTTGCAAGGAGATCCTTACTTCAGAGTTTGAGATGACTGACATTGGACTGATGCATTACTTTTTGGGATTGGAGGTTTTGGCAGGAGCCTGGACACATCTTCCTGGGACAGGTGAAGTATGTGTGTGACATTCTGAGAAAATTTCAGATGGGGGATAGCAGGCCCATGACCACTCCCATGATTACCAACTGGAAGAAGCTTCATGCTTCTGAGTCACAGTTGGTGGATTCCACTTTGTATCATTAGTTGATTGGATCACTGATGTATTTGGTCAATACCAGGCCAGATATTTGTTTTGTTGTAAACAATCTCAGTCAGTTCATGGTGGAGCCTAGGAGAGTGCACTGGGTGGAATAAAAACATGTTCTCAGGTATCTTTGTGGTATGGTAGATTATGGTTTGGACTATCATAGAGGAGATGGAGTTCGTCTGGTTGGCTATACAGACTCAGATTGGGTAGGATGTGTCATTGACAGGAAAATCACTTTAGGGTGTTGTTTTGGATTGGGATCGGCAGTTGTGTCTTGGTTCAGTCAGAAAAAAAAGTCAGTGACTTTGAGTTCTACAGAGGCTGAGTATATGGCATCCATTTAGGCCAATTGTGAGGCCCTTTGGCTTCACAAGATGCTGGTGGGATTGTTCGGTGTGCAGTTGAGGCCTACTATGATTTACTGTGATAATCAGAGTTGCATTAAACTCTCGGAGAATCCAGTTTTTCATGACCATTCTAAGCATATTGAGTTTTGTTATCACTTCATCCATGACTATGTTCAGAGAGGAGCTATGGAGCTACAATACATATCTATAGAGGAGCAGGTTGCAGACATACTCACCAAGGCATTGGGTAGAGGCAATTTTGTATTTTTTAGGGACAAGCTTGGAGTGGTGAGTAACACTTTCCTCATTATGAGGGAGTGTTAAATATTTAATTAAATAAAGTACCAAGGCAAGTGTTTCTCATCCCTAGGCGCCTAAGGGGTGATAAAGTGCCTAATGTGGGCCCTAGTCATTTAATTTGTGAGATGCAAATTAAAAGGTGACTTTGTGACTTTAGTGAGGGTAAGTGAAGAGACATCAAATCTCAGCCACGCATCTAATCTAATCTCATCCATTGGATTAGAAAAATCCTCACCTACCTCATCAGGTCGATTAGGGTAGAGGGGTGCACCCATTCTTGGGTTGTTGATTCATTTTTGAGAGAGAAAGAGAGAGATCATTTTCGAGCAACAAGAGAGCAACCATTTCTGAGAGCTAGGGAATGCATTACAAGGCATCTTTTTAGCACAGAAATTGAGGCAAAGAGTTCAACATTTACAAGAGGCCGTACAACACAGATTCCAAGGTCCGTACAGTCTTTTGTATGCATGGAAATCAAGAAATAGAACATCATTAAATTATGTTCGTATGGTACAGATTTTATTAGTCTATACATTCATACTTTGGCATAGTTTTCGAGGAGGGACAGACAGTCGTACTTAGTCCATACTGTACAGATTTCGTACAGGTCTGTACACTCCTTTCTTGGCATAGAAATCGAGGCAGGTTGTTGTGTGGTTTTTCTGGAAAGTTTGGCATGGTTTTCAAGGTGGTCATACAACCATTAATGCACATAGAAAATTGTTGAAGTTGTTGGCACGTATTTCGAGTCATCTGTACAGCAGTTTGGAGGCATAGAAATCGAGGAGCGGACCTGAAATTTATTGCAGAAAATTTTGGAAAGAAATTTGAGGAGTTTGGCTTATTTCTTGTGTGAAGGCTTGGCACGGTTATTGAGATAAGTTTGTCATTTAAATTTATGAAGATGAACATGTTGTAACAAAATTTCTCTGAAGCTCCTAAATAATAAAATCTCCCTCTCTCACTGGTTTTACCCTTGTGGATTTTTCCAGGGTCAAAGTTAGAACGAAAATATCTGTGTCCATATTTTTTGAGTTTTATGTGCTACTGATATTTTATTTCTACCTTATAAACAATATTCATAATCCTCATGTTTTAGTTCTGAAATTAATTTTCTACTAAGTTTTATTTGCTGATATAAAACTGGGTTTGGGCATTAAACATTGGCTGAAAAATCAACGAGACTGAAACTGGGTTGGGGTCTGAAAATTTACAGTGGGCAATGCTAAAATCCCCACATGAACTTCTTACCTTGTTCCAAATCCAAATTCCATAACCAAATACAAATTTTATAGCATAACCATGGATGTAAGATTCCATCAATATTAATTTAGATCAGATATAGTGGAAAGAGTTTTGATTATGGTGTTAAATCTTACATTTGGTTCTTAGCATGAATCATGT
>JZKD02S1425121.1:0-10818 GCA_000966675.3 Picea glauca | reverse complement strand
CCCTTCTTAAACCTAGATTACTTTAGGGACGTCTCCCTTGGACTAGCCCTCCTAAATAGAAAGAGCCCCCCATCGAGGTGACAGTGGGTGGGGGAGCTCCTGTTACGCCGATTTTTACCCTTGACTCAAGCTCCTTAGACCTTTCCTACAAACCGTGCGATAACAGAACCAAGATTGTCAATAACTTTTTCTTCAAGCCTATGCCGATAAGGGGAAGGTAGAGCATTATAGTAATGCATAAAAGCAGCTTGGTTCTGGGGGCGAATATGTTCAGGAATTTGATTATACAACTTGGTGAAATGAAGGTTGAAAGACTTAATAGTCTCACCATCCTTATATGAAATTTTACTGTATTCCCGTAATTTTTCAGCTAGGCTCTTAGACTGCCCATAAGTGGACTTAAACTGGTAAAATAACTCTTCCCAAGTGGAAAGAATCTTGGGAGGGAGATCAAAAAAATCTTCCGCTGCTTTCCCTTCAAGAGAGTTGACAAATAAGTGCATACAAGTATCATTGTCATTAGCTCCTATATTGTGACAAGAATTAGAGAATGCCACCAAGTGTTCGTTTGTAGTGACTGTGTTATTTCCTGAAAACCTAGGAAGATGTTCTTTAATTTTTGGTAGTGAACGAGTGGCAGGTGCTAGGTTCAAGGGAGAGGATACGTGCCACGAGGTTGTAGTAGTGTCTTCCTCGAATTGGAAAATCCCATACTTCTTGATGATATTGGCGGGGTTAGTAGTAGATTGGACAAGAACCTAATGGCTATACAAACTACCAATTACTGACGAGGATGAAGGTTGAGATGATGAAGCACCTCTAGTGCCACCAGAGCCACCCACAGATTCCATTTTGTAAATGATGGGTAAGGATGAGAAAGATGAACTAGTTGAATCAGACAAAGTTCTCCTTAGAGTACCTTGTTGGGTTGACAAAAATCATTCCTTCTTCCTATTTCGGCAATAAGAGTGATTTCAGCAGGCAATCCTCTTCTTCTCCTAGAGATGCGAGGATTTATGGACATGAAAAAGAAGATAAAAAATTTAGGAAAAATAGAGCTACAATTGATTCCTAAGCTTCCTTTACCTGGCCTCCCAACATTCTCGAACACTTATGTCTTGTTCAATTACGTCCCACAAGCGTTCAATCTCAACCCGGGTATTAACGATTTCTAAGATGGTATTGAATAAGGTTAAGACAATGCTGGTTTGGTATTTAAGACCATGCTCAATATTGGGCTGCCTTGTAGCAGGTACGATAATGAGGAAAAGAAAACAGTCAAAAAAATAATAAAAAACAAAAGAAAAAATATTCAATGATAATTACGAATACAATCAACCAGAGAGATATGGAAGATCTCCTTAGTATGGTCGCCAAATAAATGTTGAGGAAAATGTATGAATTACCTTACTCAATCATTTTCGAACCTTTCCTTGCTAGGACAAGATAGTCGGGAATGTCACCCAGGGTTTTATAGCCTCAAAATATTCTCCCAATCTGCAAGTATTAATTACTAGGATTGAGGCTGATTTATTAATGAAAAGAATGTTGCAATATAAAATAAAATTCATAAAAGTTTCTGTAATATACACAGATTTTACGATAAAGGAAACATGGAGATCAAAAGCAAAAAGTAACCAAGTCATAAATACACATATATGAGACATAATAGCAATATGATTTTATTTCATTTTGAGATATCAAAAGTGATTTCTCTTTACAAAACCCCTGCGAGGGCATGGACTAAAGTCTGATTTAGAGATCCCTGATGAACACCATACAAAAAGACTCTGACAATCAAGTAAAACTGAAATTTATAATCTGGATCAGCTTGCCACAAACTGTTTCCATTTTGACTCTGCAATATATCCTTTATCAACCATGAAACTTAATTTACAAACATATAATAATACACAGACTACCAAGGATGGATGAACACCTCTAAAACAAGCATCTGAAAAGTTTGGTTCAGTCTTGAACCTTGTTGTCTACAATAAGACCCTGCTGTCAAAAAGAGAACTAGGCTTTGAATAAACTTAGAAATGAATGAAACCTGAACCTATCTCATGCAACCAAAGAACAAACCTTAGTCTTGCTTTATCCTTCTATTCTCCCTTTGTCTCTTCTTCTCATTCAACTTTTATTCTTTCCAAATAAGTTGAAGTAGTTCAACTACTTTCTTTAGTTAAGTTGATTTAACTTAACTAATTAGTTTAGGAGAAATAAATAATAATAATATAGTTAAGGGTCTTTAATTAATAATAACTAGGTAGGTGGGACCCCTTGTGACTCTCGTCATTTCCTTATTTAAAATAATAAATATAAGACAAAAAGGATAATCATTTTGCCTATATGCCACCCTTGTAGCTCCCTTAAATATCTTTCAAACTGGATATTTAAATATGAGAAACAATTTATATCATATCCAAAAAATATATAAATATCCACGTTATCCACATTATCCACAAAATACCAAAATAGAGCTTGTTGTCCAAAAATACTGAAAAACCACTAAGCATTGTCTTCATCAACTAAAATCATAAAAACACATGATCTAAAAACCATATTTGCCACTTTGTGAGGCAATTTTTCTTTTTTCACTGTTGTTTCCCTTAGATTTCTTGGAAGTAGCCTATGGTTGATTAGACCATTGGGGATGTATCTCGCTGATCATATGGGAACAATCATCCTTCAAATGAATGCAAGAAGACACAGATTTTGAGGAATCATTGGAGGGAGAAGAAGGGGAGGCAATTTCTTTTCCTTTATCCTGCACAGGTTGGGTAATATCAGTTTTTAGTCTCTTACTAGCATGTGGATATTGAACTGGAGAAAAAACATGAGAAATCTGGACATTGTGATTAACAGGTGGTGGCAAAGGCAATGACATAGTGGGCCAATCATGATGGTGAGAGATAGGTGAGTTGACGATCTCTTGCCATCCATCATTTGCAGGGACTTCCGGTTGCAATGACACATGTTGAGGAACGAGAATTCCATGGATGTTTTGAGGAGGCTGGAAATGGAGTCTTTCTGGTCGAGGGTGCACTATTCCATGACCAATCCAATTAAAGAACCCAACTTGGAACATTTGGTTCAATTATTGAGGATCAACGTCAAAATGGATAGAAAATCTAGGCCTTCTATGGCCTCGGTTCCAATTTCCCCTGCCTCTGTTATTTCTGCCATCTCTGCCCCTACTGAAAAATCTCATCCCGTAGCAACAGTTCATCAGTAATGAAACTATTAATAAACCATACATGACACTCTGCTTAAATGAATTAAAAATTGGCTAAAAAATTGACACGAGATACATGCAAATCCATCCATAACTAACCATTCATTAATTTCCAAGTGAACAAGGGGTGATAGGGTTCATGGGAAATATGGAGAGAGTGTAATTAGTGAAAAGTGGTATAATGATAGGGGATTAATACACAAATACTATTTAGCAATTAATCAAGCCATTTACCGTGTAATAAAATATCAAAATATCAGTCACCAATCTTTGCTATGTCACTGTTACAAAAACTTTTCCTTTTGAATTTATTTCACAGAGCATGGGTGCAATAAGTGAAATCAGGATTATGAGGGGAATGTAATGAGCGAAAAATGATAGAATGAGAGGGAATCAATATGGGTATTGTTCAATTGAGAATAAATCAACACATGCAATCAAAGCATATCTCTACCTAGACCTTCAAAGTTTAACAATGTTCCTTTAAAAAAAAAAAAATCAAACTGGTACTTTCTTTGACAAATTTGCTTGTTGGCTTCCAAATTATTTTATACAATAATCTATATGCCCATAATTATTTAATCACAACAACCATTATATCCACATAATCATTATATGATAGTCATAATGAACACCATTGTAATCACTATAAGAAACCATAATATCCTTTGAGCCACGACCATAACATTAACTTCAATGCTTCATCCCTTAAAACCAACAGGAACACGCACATTGTTTACAACAATTCATATCCATCATTTATTTAGTCACTGTTCCATGCAATCAATCTTAATGTTATAACTCTTATTCGGGCCTCAAACATTTCACACACATGTGTCACTTTTATATAATCAACATAACGATTGAACCCCAAAACAATTAACACCTTGATCCCAAGCTTCAAATAAATAAGTGGGTACAGATCTCTTCCATAATTACCAAACAAAGGACCCAACAAAATCATGCCCAAGTAACTGAGCCTGTACAGTTCTCCCATCAACCATCGAATTGGAGTAAATACGATATCAATGTAATATTTAGGGTTTAAGACAACAAGTGGAAGGTAAGAACGGTGGTTCGACCAGAGGGTTTGGTATTTGAATACACAAACAACTCATTCTATAGGTTCTCTATCGTAACTTACCACAAAACAATAACACGCAACACTGCCCTCGACTGTGTGGGTTTCCAAAACAACATACTACAACCTCCAACAGAAAAAACAAATGAATCCAACCCCTTTTAACAACACTGCAAAATGAGCGACCAAGTATAAACCCACGCTCGACCAAAAAGCATGCATAATGCTTTCATCAATTTCTGGGTAGGATTATCTTCATACTGTGTAATGTTTACCAGGAAACGGTGAGGTCATAGCAAGCAAGCTAACAACTTGGGGTTTTGCACAGACAAGGCCCACAATACTTTAATCCTTCATCAGTTCACATTGAAACCCACAAGGTCGAAATATGACGTGTGTACACTAGCCACAAAGATCAATAAAATAAAGATAAAGGTGGGGTATTCGCAAAGCCCATAGCTTTGGAAGAGTATGATAACCAATTTCAACAGAGAGGCCAACCCGAATACAAAGCCATGGAAAAGCAAGCTCAAATGCAATGTTTATTCAACAATTCTATGCGAAGGATTACACACAGTAAGAGCACCACGACCATTTCTTTTAATAATTCCAACAGTCCAGAACCACCACCATGAGAAGCCAAGCACACAAACACCAATACACAGTTCAAAAGTATCATAACAGCTTAAGAATCACATAGACCACGAGCAACCATATGCAAAAGTTGATTCAAAGGGCAGAGTAACTATCATGGATGGAAATGTAAGAAAACCCATACCTGGAAAATCTTGCGCGAGGAAAAAAACAATATTGTATATCTCCTTCACGAATGAGCAAGGCAGAGTAACAACAACTACCAGAGCCAAAACAATGCAAGAATGACTAGGGTGATGGGCTTGAGGGAAGTTTGAGTGACGTGAAATAAATTCACGTCGCTTCTCCCTTCCAATCTTCATTGAATTTTTAGTACGAGCCAAGCCCACTCACCATAGCACTAAACTCAAACCCTTAATAAACCAAAACCCAAAATTGCCATATCATTTTTGCAAAGTGCACCACCCCTTGGTAATATCAAACTTCTTCAAGTGTCAACTTGCTAGGAACACAAATCAATATGAAACTCAAACAATGATCATAACCATAGTAGTAAGGGTCAAGAGCACCCAAACTCTCGTCATAACAATATACAACATTAGAACCTGAGTATAATTCTTTTATCCAAAAGGGAAACATTATTGCATTCTTTGAGAGATCATCAAAGCCATTTAGTGTGATGTTTTAATCATCCAACCAACACATATCAACATAACATTTTAAACCATGATATGGAACAAATGAACTATAGAAGATTGTGGTGTTTCCATCACATAAGCCAAAAAATATAAGTGCTTCTTATCCACCATAGTGCCATAAGTCTAAGGGGGTCCCACCTACTAGTTTATTATTAATATAGTTAAATAATAAATCTTGGCAATCATTTGTGAGCATAGTATTCATCGTTGCGCTTTTAAGCGTCAACAAGGGTCTCATCACGAGCCAACCTTCCCATCTCCATGAAATGTTTGTGGATAACATTGTCACCTATGGTCACCAAGCCAGGAGAATGTCCCTCAACTCTTCCCTTGAAGCATAAAAAATGAAAGATAAAAAAACAATGAAGCTAAGAATAAAAGGCAATGAATGGGATAGAAAACAATGTAATCCATGACAACGTGTAGCTTTCCCTCTACAAAGGAACCCATAGGTAAGGCTTTCATTTCCCTGTTATCACTGCACCCCATGCCCAAACACTTACCCCACACCACCTCATACACTTACATGATATGGATTGGCTATCACCTGCGAAACACCCAAAACTCAAGGAGGATTAGCCCAATAGGACACCTTGAGACCCTCTCCAAACTTGACTTGTTAATTGCATAACGTCTTTGAACATTTTCTGTTGAAAAGGCAACAAGAAATGTGTGTCTAATTTATTTTTCCCTTAAATAAATTGGACAATAAATATTAATCTATTATCTCATAATTACTTGAAAATAGTTAACTGAAATGGAAAATCAGTTAGCTATAGGAAATTTGAGTTCAAAGGTTGACTGGTGGGACATGGAAGTCGAATTAGTTGTAACTAAGTGACTTGAAGTTGTAACAAAGTTATAAGTGTAGTTATGTGAGTTGTGAAGTAGTTTAACTCAGTTAAGTGAGTTAAGCTCAGTTTTACTAGTTGTAATTGAACTTACACTAGTGAGATTTTAGTGAATTAATTATTAATTAATTCACAATTAGTGATCTCACATGCAACTAAAGATTTACCACTATTAACTACATGCATGCCAGATCCAGTGGAGACCCAATTGAGATAAAAGGTGAAAGGGACATTTTGGCTATCAGTTGTGATTTGAGTGAAGTGCACTTGTGCAATCACACACACAGTGGATGTTCCCATGAACAATGTGCAACCTAGGCAAGAGGAATTCGAATCATTTGCAGGTTTTCCATTGCAAGGATTGCGCAGAGGAGGTAGGTTGTCTGGAGGTACAGAATTGGCACATGTATTTGTTGATTTTTGTATGACAGTGTGAGACAATTGTATTGCATTGAGAGCTCTTGGATTAGAGTGTTGTATGAGATTGTTTCATGATCCATGATATACATAAAATATGATAGTGGGGTTTTTAGCTTTATGCTTTCCCGGTAAAACATTTGTGTTATGTGCGATTGATTTTTCTTCTTGATATTGCAATTGGCGATCGTGTTTTAAATTCCGCAAGAATATTTTTAGAAGTGATTATGTATTTAACAGTGGCATATAATTGTTAGATCAGGAGAATCCAGGCAATACATAATTTGTATTGAAATTTCTACATTTTCCTGGGTAAAGGGGGGTTTGATGCACATGTTTGGGTAATTTAATTATTGGATGTGATTTACATGTTATGATCCCTGTGACTTATGAACCCCTGGAGGGCATACTTTTTGTTGCTGCAAGACCTCACCTGATGGACAAGTGCACATGAATGAATGATTAGCTCCGACCTTCATGGAGATGAAATCCCACAGATGGATTTTGTAACCCCAGCCGCGGGCAAGAAGGCATCAAATATTTGCACCAGGGAGAAATAAGAACGTCATCTTTGGACGCACCCTGGTAGACCTATACCTAGGGAGATCTTGCTCTTCCACATAGACGTTGGCCCTATAAGGCCCACGACGTTATCATCATGACCCTAGACATTATCCAGAGCTAGGGTTTATGTTTTAGAGGAATTTATGATCCTAGTGGCACATGTGGGATTCATCTAGGGCCTTTGGAGGCCAAGCTCCCTACCTTTTAGGCCCAACGTTCCACCTAAGGGCCTCAACATCACCCTTGGAAGTGTTTTTAGATGCTAATTAATTTTATTTATGTCCAAGTTGAATTTATTTGTAAATTGGATAGGTTGGCCTTTATTTGACTTGAAATTAATTAAAGGTCACCAGTTTTGTATAAATAAACATAAAGTACATTCATTTTTACAACACAACTCCTCACACAAGAGGGGAGGTCTGAAATTTGCACCCTAGAAGGGCTATTGGCTGAAATTGTGAGACACACTCTTGTATAAGGCTGATTTTTTGCAAGTTGGATCAATCTTGGAAGATTTTATGGTGATGTTGCATGGTATTTCATGATTATTCTGGGTGCAAGTAGGTAAAATCTGCATTTTTGTCATCTATTGAATGGTTTATGTATGGTTTTATTTTCTCATACAAGATTATGAAATTGCATGATATGCTTAGTGCTTGAAGTAAGGAACTTAAATTGCTACTTTCTTACTTTCTATTTGCCAARCTTTTCATTGAATTGATCTAGTAACTWGTGAAACCCTAGAGCCMTAGTTTCCTAGCACTCTAAGGTTTTGACCTAGTTATCTTTGCCTAAGTTCKTATCCCATAMGAAGCCTAAGGAGARCAWGGTKCTAGGGCCTAGAATTKCCTASACCCTAGTATYTTGTTTTCTTRAGGAAAATGCATAGGGGGACTTAAGWTACTACTTCTCCTATGCATTCCTCTTGGAMTTTTGTGCACTATMAAAATTGATTTRCARCCTTAGAAGAAGYMGTCCACTTGACTCCATAAGCCCTAGAAGGCACTAGTTMTAGCCTCTCTCTTATTGAAGGATTGATTAAACACTCAAACTCTCTTCCTTGAAGCTTTTACTAACTTCTACTAACCCTAAACTAGACTAATTCACTAGTTAACTTTCTATYGTTGCAAATCACTGCTACAACCATAATAATTTACATTAATTTGCTGCATACACCTACATAACTTGTATCTAACTTACTCAGAAATTGCTTGTGATAATTGCCAAACAATATACTTGATTAATGCTAAGATTATATGGTGTTTCCTTGCAATTTTGAGCACTAGAACTTGTTGTTGTTACAAAAGATTGCTAAAACCATCTAGCTGCAGCAAATTCTCTGCAAAATTAACATTTAAGGCTAGCAAGACATTTCCAAATTTGCTTGTGACAATTATTTATCATTCTACCTAGTTAAAGTTGCATTTTCTTGTCTTTTTCAAACAATTTCAAGGCATATTTTTTGTGACTGTTACAAAATACTTATTGTTGTTGTAAACTATTACATTGCTGCAATTTCATATCAGCTAGCCTAGTTTTTGAAGGTTCATGTTCTTATGAAGCACTAACATCATCTTTGTACTTGAAAGCTACCATATTTTATTTGTTGTCTTGTTCTAGGCAAGTACACTCCATTTTAACTATTGCTTCATCCCTTAAAGACCTAAAGAACCTTTTGACTTGAGTGACCAATGGGAGGGGGATTTTCTTGCATCTTTGCCTTAGTTGTCATCATTTTAGGTCACTGGGATGTCTCCCCTGGGGTAATCTTGATATACTCCTACACATAAAAGGGTTTCCTATTAAGGTGACAATGATAGGTCACCCCCTGTTACGCCAATATTGCATCACTTGCCTTGGTCTTTGGACAAGTACAGATTGTACGATAACATTTTGGCACTGTTGCCAGGGAACATCAAGTCAATTTTCCTCGAACGACACTTTTTCGGTAAACCTTTATCCAAAGCCTTTACTTCACGAAGCTTAGCTGGAGACTCCACTGAGGGTGATTCCCTCTTTTCCCTTTGATGATTCCTAGAAGGATTACCTAGCGACTCCACTAATAACAAAGCCAATCATGGCTTGTCAATGGGACCTGAGTAATTTTAAACCCTTGGATATGAGTAAAATACCAGGGTTTCCTCGATGAATGCCTCCAAGGTATGTAAAATGGCTCCCTAAATTCACTGGTAGTGATGAAGAGAATGTTGAGAACCATATGCGTGACTTTTATGCCTTCTTTCAACTCCACCCTATCAATGATGACGCTGAAGACATAACAATGAAACTTTTCTCTTCTACTCTTCGTGATAATTCCAGGAGATGGTATGATGGCCTCCCTGATGCTAGTATTACATCCATGGATCAATTACAAGAGGTCTTCCTCAAGAGATGGGATCCTTTGTTTTTGCTAAAAAAACTTAATTACATAAAGATGAATGAGAATGAAACTGTTAGGGAATTTCATGATAAATTTGAGAGGCTAATACAACAGATCCCAACAAGCCATCACTCGTAAAAAAATATTCTTCTCTTTCTTTACACCAAAGCCTTTATAGGACAAATAGGTTTCCCTATCAGAGATAAAGCTCCTAGAACAATCCAAGAAGTTTATGACATGGCTACGGAAATTGAAGCCAACATATCCTCATCCAAGCAAGAACAATTCTTTGTTCCAGAAGTCAAGATTGGTGAGCCCAAAGATACCCCATATATTCCCAAGAGAATACCCTCCCTTGAGACCTCTATTGAAGAAACCCCGAAATGTTTGGAGCAAGACATCAATCAACAAGAGGTTGAGGAGAGGGATCTTGATGAAGGTTATCAATCCCATGGGAAAGAACAAGAATTTACTCATGCTTCTAGCAAGGATAACAAGAACTTGGTTGAAGAGCGTGAGCCTGAAGATATTAAACATGATGAAGAAGTATTAATGTGTGCTCCTCCCTCTGATGAAGCCATCCCAAATCCTTTTCCTCTTGCACATGAAGAAGAGGATGAGGTTAGTCACTTTCATTTTCAGGTTTTTGATGATACCTTATTCTATGATTCAAAAGGTGAAGAAGAAAGGGAACCCTTGGACGAGATAGACCCTCCATACTATGAAGCTTAAAATGTAAGGGAAAGTCATGAGGACGGGGCACTTATGATTTCTCTTCCATTTGATGAAGTCATACAAGCCTTTGACGCTCCTGCACAGAAAGAAGTGAATACAGTAAGTTGTTTCCCTTTCCGATATTTTGATGATGCCTTATTTTGTGATTTGGAAAGCAAATAAGTGTTAGAGGAGCCTTTGGATGATTTAATCCCTTCATGTTATGATGAAGGAAATGACATGGTTAGTAATATTGAGGAGTTCATACATGTTGGGAAACT
>JZKD02S1425110.1:0-11114 GCA_000966675.3 Picea glauca | reverse complement strand
TCAACTGCTACATTCAATAACTCTGGAACTCAATAATTACCAGACTATAGCACAACCTAGTCTATCATAGCTAAACTTCATCAGAATAATACCTAGTTGAACTAACCAACAACAACAACGACAACGATGATGACAAACCCCTAATCCCCCAACCTGTTACATATGTATACCAAAATCTAGAGATAAAACCCTAATCTATTCATCCCACAAATATACCATTACAATGCATGGACAACTCAGTTAACTGGTTGTTCGACGACTTTCTTTTGCTTTTCAATCTTCATGTTGCTTTTTGATTTTTCCTCCTCTTCCTGTAATCATCTTCTTTGTCGATAATCCGCTAAGGTTTATTAAGCCTACCACCATCCTCCTCTTTGCCTATGCCCCTTGGTAAATCCTTCAGGTTCAATTTGAGCGTCGTATACGAAGCCAATTTCCAGGAAAGTTCTCTTTCAATGGGATCTTGATCTGATCCCTTCTCATTTGCTGTCATGAATCATTCATAACCCCCAAACCTATTACTAAGTCTATTGAAATTTGCATTCAAATTTACGTTGGAAGTGATGCAAGCCCTTTCATCTGATATGCTCTTAGCGCATGAGTATTTTTCCCTAGCCAGCTCTAGAAACAGTTATTCATTGGTAATTCCATGATCCACAAACTTGAGGCTGAAAGTATTTCCAAGCATATCTCCTTCCCTACTCATCCCGGGGGGGGGGGAAGTGGTACTTGTTAGTCATTAATTTTGTTAATGATTATTGAACTACTGTTTTCTCTACCCTACCCTTTCCTAGCATCATTTTTTGCTTTGATTTTGTTATGATATACTCTTAAATGTTCTTGCATTATCCTTTCTAAGAATTTTATGACATGCATTAATGTTAGTCCTTAATTTTGTTAATGATTGTTGAACTACTCTTTTCCCTTCCCTACCCTTTCCTAGCATCATTTGTTGATTTGATTTTCTTCTTCTATACTCTTTAAGTGTTCTTACATTATCCTTTGTAAGAATTTTATGACATGCATTAGTGTGATAAAAGTTAGAATAAGACATTGCGAATATTTTCCATCAAGATGCAAGTCATTTTTCTCGTTTTAAATTTGAACGTATGAAAAGGGAAAATGGCGCTACAAGAATACCATTATTCTTGTAGTGTCATGAATAATCATTGTTTCAAATGCGCCAACTCCCAAAGATCGTGCCAGAAGATGTCCAAGATCATTGCCTAAACCCAATATCATTTATGATTAGGATTAGGTCTTGTTTTCATTTTTTATCCTTATTCAAAGGGATTGAGTTTGTACTCAATAAGTCCGATATCAATTCGTAGGTTTCATGTTATGATTCATAACATATGGTACATGAGTCCTTCATTATATATTTGTATCAGTTTATACATGTTTTGCAGGAAATAGAAATCTTGCACAACTTTCATATTTTCAAAGGTTCCAAATACTAATGATAGAAACCCTAAGTACTCTCAGATATTCAAGGATTATAATCGATATCATGGAACCTAATAAAAGCGGGAAAATCACTCGTTTTAGAACCAGAGGGTGTAGAATTTCTTGAGGCTTATCCTTGAATCTTGCAGAAATTCATAGATGCAGGGTGGTTTAACTTATGTTCAACACTCTAGGGTTATTATGAACAAGTCTCCATGATGTTTGTGCAAAACTTTAATGGATTCGAGACAGTGGTTGGAAAATTTTTGATACATGTGACAAAACATTCGATTGGGACTGCATGCAAGTTATCAGGTATGGAGAGAAATGGTGGAAGAAGGAGATGTTGACTATGGAAATTGTAAGCCAATTTTTACTTCTAGAATGCTAAATCCCTAACTGGAGTTAGGGTATTCCACAGAGTTGGATGAAAAAAGAATGGTAGACTACTTTAATGATTATTCGCAGGTACATCACATGTGAAGGGTGATTTTCCCTTGTCCATATTTGTCATATTAGGTTGTTGATGCATTTGAATGGTGATAGTCCTCTGTGTTTGCCTTTATTTTTACTAAAAATCTTGTCAAATATGTCTAAAAGGATATCGACTCATCCTTCAACCGCTAGTAAAATTATTTTTCACCAAAGACTGATTAAAACCCTAGTTATGTATGCTTTGGGAGAATTCTATAATTCTTGGGACTAGTTGATTGAGTCACTAAAACTTGAAGAACCGTGATCCAAACATAAAACCTCTCTAGAACATAAATCTAAAAAGTTAAAGAGGGTTCCTAAAACTCTTGCTATTACAATGAAAGAAAATTCCCATGTGGCTAGAATAACTCGATCCAGCAAAATAAAGTTGCAGTCGCAACGCAAGACAGGGGATTTAACTAAATATTTCCATGTGGCTAAGATGACTAGAATGCAAAAGAAATTTTTTTTATTGGACATTCAAACTCAGAATGAGTTCCCCATTCCAAAAGACAAGCCTAAAGACTGCAAAGGAGTCCATGTCAGATGATCAACTAAGAAAAATATTAAAAATTCCATACAGAAACAAGATGAACCTGTTGCAGATGGTAAAGGCAAAAAATTGAGTAAGACAAGAAAGAATAAACCAGTGGTGAATTATCCTAGCAGATCTAAAACCAGGGAAACAAATAAGCTAAGGTTGAATTCAAAGGCCTTATTTAATCCTTCTATTAAAAAATAAAATGTGATTATCATTGATGATGATACAATGGAAAGTACAGAGGAGGAAAATGGACAGTCACCAGTTACTTCTTCACACAAGTTGAAAAAAGTTAAATTGGAGCCTGAAGATGAATATTATAATGAACTTGTGGAGAAACGAAGAAAAGATGAGAAGGGTAAACAAATGGCAGAGCACCCCGTTATCGCTCTGTAATTTCTAGAGGTTGTAGAATAAAGGACAGAGGTAACCACAAAACCACTTTGGAAGATGGGATCTAGCCTTTCTAGCTTCAGAGAGGGATCTCTCTATAAGATTTATATTTTCTTAGATTAAAATATTAGGCTAGTTATGCTAGTTTAGGATTTTTTTGTTTGTTTGAAATATTTGGCTGATTGAATGCTTAAATTTCCATTGGGCTATGGGGTCTGTCTCTTAAAATAGGGATTTGTTTCAACTTTTTATAAAGTTTATTCACAGGGAAAGGTAGTTAAACTATTTGGATCTCGTAAATTTGGATGAAATGAATAGGAATAAGTGAGAGGAATTACATCAAGTAAACATAGCAATTAAGAATTCTTTTTACTTATTTTTAGTTGAAAACATAGAAATTATTCCAAGCCAGAAACATAGTATATTAAAATAAATTATGTCCATTATCCTTCTTTTGAATAATTAGAATTAGAAACACATAAGAATGAATACAGAGAAACAAAACATGAACTTAGAAAGATGCACTTCACCAACAGTCTGACACGAGAATCTTGTGAAAGAGCCTTTTTTATTACTGGTCGATCCTCTTGAATGATACAAAGTAGATTTCTTGGATGCAAAAATCAACCCTCAATACTTTGAAAGGAGAATTATTAATACATTTCTTTACAAAATATCATGTCATAAATGATCATGATATATTTTAGGGATATCTAAACTAATTGTATCTCTAATTAAAAAATATAGGAATCTTTAGATCTACTTGGATTTCTGGTGTTGATTTGATGGAAGATGTTGATGATTTGTCCCTTTGACTTCTGCTTAGTTGTTGGTTCTTGCTGGATGAAAAATAGAACTCATCTTTACTCAAGTAACTCGCATAACTTGTCCCACCTTTTTTTAGTTGGGATCGACATTTTGAGTAATTTCCTGTAAATTTTATCTACCTCTGTGTATTTAGAAAAAGTGGGTTTGGTGATGAAAATATGTTTGATCTCATGCTGAATGTTCAAATCAAATTGCAGTGTTTCCAAGAATGCTTTCCCAGTGATGCTTCCTTGTATTCCTACGATTTTTGAATTGTCTTTTGCCACTGTCTTCAATTTCTGGTTATAATAAGGAAAGGTGATTAACTTGTCATTGATCACTAATATACTAGGTAATCCTTTCTTGTTTAGCACCTCAAACTTGTTGAATAACCTCTGCACACCTATGTCCACAACTTGACATTTTTCTTCCAATTGCAACATGAGGCCTTTCTTGGTTATAACCTTTTTTTATTTCTAGGATAGTTTCAGTTATGTCATCTATCTCCAACTCCTCTAAATCTTGTTTGTTTTTAGAGTTTAGAAAATTGATTAGATCTGTGGCTTCTGTTGGATTTTATACCAATTTTTCCTTAATAATTTCAATGTCTCCTCTAGCTTTCTGAATTAACTCATGCTTCTCAAAGATGATCTGTATAGAAGGCCAAGTCTCTATCATGGATTTATTGATTTCTATCCATATATTTTCCTTAGCTTGGACTAAGGTATTAGCCATGGCTGTTTCTTTCCCTAATTGTTGCAATCGTTGGCTTAGCCTCTGAGATTTATGTATTTCTGCCTGATGACAAGTCTTAATACTTTATTTCTCTTCCTATAATGACTTTACTTCTTCCTATAAATTTATGATTTCTACTCCCTATATGGACATGTCCTCCATAGATTTCACCAATTTATCAGAGCCATTTGAAATTTTTGTTGGGGTTGATGTTGATGTAGAAACTTCTGCAATTCTTATCCCTATTAGGGGCACTGCATTTAGTGGAATTATGGCCAACTAGGCATTCTTCTCTTTTTCCTTGATGAGCTTGTCCATCTCTGCTTTCATCTTCCTAATATGTGAATTTTGCTCCATAATCAATTTGAGCATTTCTTCTTTTTGGCTCTCTGTTGTTTAACAACACAAGTATTCCAACAGAGGACAAACACCTTCAGTAACCACTCACACAACCATATCAAATATCAACACACTGATGTTTTGATGTGGTAAAACCCCTATGGTGAAACATCCATGGCCCCAAACAATGCAACCACTTGGAGTAGTTTATTAATGAAAAAGAAAAATATTACAAAGAGATTTTAAAAGAGAGTTTCTCACAATCGATCGTCAACAAATGACCCACGATGATCTTTAAATAAATATCATGGACCAATCGGGTGTTAAGACATAGATCAATGGTCGTTAATATAGAGGAGAGTATGAACCGTCGTATCACTCTATGTCGGGAACATATTGTGACCATCAAATTTCCTAACTATGAATGCATACTAATGCATACTAAAGAAACACACTTTTACCTAACGACACCTTATACCAAGTAGATATTAACTAACTCCTAAGTGTTTAAATATCCTAACACCCCCCCTTAAGAAAAACTTGGGATAAGATTGAAGTATTTACAATAGTGACACAATAGGATAAGGAAGNTCGATAATCCGCTAAGGTTTATTAAGCCTACCACCATCCTCCTCTTTGCCTATGCCCCTTGGTAAATCCTTCAGGTTCAATTTGAGCGTCGTATACGAAGCCAATTTCCAGGAAAGTTCTCTTTCAATGGGATCTTGATCTGATCCCTTCTCATTTGCTGTCATGAATCATTCATAACCCCCAAACCTATTACTAAGTCTATTGAAATTTGCATTCAAATTTACGTTGGAAGTGATGCAAGCCCTTTCATCTGATATGCTCTTAGCGCATGAGTATTTTTCCCTAGCCAGCTCTAGAAACAGTTATTCATTGGTAATTCCATGATCCACAAACTTGAGGCTGAAAGTATTTCCAAGCATATCTCCTTCCCTACTCATCCCGGGGGGGGGGGAAGTGGTACTTGTTAGTCATTAATTTTGTTAATGATTATTGAACTACTGTTTTCTCTACCCTACCCTTTCCTAGCATCATTTTTTGCTTTGATTTTGTTATGATATACTCTTAAATGTTCTTGCATTATCCTTTCTAAGAATTTTATGACATGCATTAATGTTAGTCCTTAATTTTGTTAATGATTGTTGAACTACTCTTTTCCCTTCCCTACCCTTTCCTAGCATCATTTGTTGATTTGATTTTCTTCTTCTATACTCTTTAAGTGTTCTTACATTATCCTTTGTAAGAATTTTATGACATGCATTAGTGTGATAAAAGTTAGAATAAGACATTGCGAATATTTTCCATCAAGATGCAAGTCATTTTTCTCGTTTTAAATTTGAACGTATGAAAAGGGAAAATGGCGCTACAAGAATACCATTATTCTTGTAGTGTCATGAATAATCATTGTTTCAAATGCGCCAACTCCCAAAGATCGTGCCAGAAGATGTCCAAGATCATTGCCTAAACCCAATATCATTTATGATTAGGATTAGGTCTTGTTTTCATTTTTTATCCTTATTCAAAGGGATTGAGTTTGTACTCAATAAGTCCGATATCAATTCGTAGGTTTCATGTTATGATTCATAACATATGGTACATGAGTCCTTCATTATATATTTGTATCAGTTTATACATGTTTTGCAGGAAATAGAAATCTTGCACAACTTTCATATTTTCAAAGGTTCCAAATACTAATGATAGAAACCCTAAGTACTCTCAGATATTCAAGGATTATAATCGATATCATGGAACCTAATAAAAGCGGGAAAATCACTCGTTTTAGAACCAGAGGGTGTAGAATTTCTTGAGGCTTATCCTTGAATCTTGCAGAAATTCATAGATGCAGGGTGGTTTAACTTATGTTCAACACTCTAGGGTTATTATGAACAAGTCTCCATGATGTTTGTGCAAAACTTTAATGGATTCGAGACAGTGGTTGGAAAATTTTTGATACATGTGACAAAACATTCGATTGGGACTGCATGCAAGTTATCAGGTATGGAGAGAAATGGTGGAAGAAGGAGATGTTGACTATGGAAATTGTAAGCCAATTTTTACTTCTAGAATGCTAAATCCCTAACTGGAGTTAGGGTATTCCACAGAGTTGGATGAAAAAAGAATGGTAGACTACTTTAATGATTATTCGCAGGTACATCACATGTGAAGGGTGATTTTCCCTTGTCCATATTTGTCATATTAGGTTGTTGATGCATTTGAATGGTGATAGTCCTCTGTGTTTGCCTTTATTTTTACTAAAAATCTTGTCAAATATGTCTAAAAGGATATCGACTCATCCTTCAACCGCTAGTAAAATTATTTTTCACCAAAGACTGATTAAAACCCTAGTTATGTATGCTTTGGGAGAATTCTATAATTCTTGGGACTAGTTGATTGAGTCACTAAAACTTGAAGAACCGTGATCCAAACATAAAACCTCTCTAGAACATAAATCTAAAAAGTTAAAGAGGGTTCCTAAAACTCTTGCTATTACAATGAAAGAAAATTCCCATGTGGCTAGAATAACTCGATCCAGCAAAATAAAGTTGCAGTCGCAACGCAAGACAGGGGATTTAACTAAATATTTCCATGTGGCTAAGATGACTAGAATGCAAAAGAAATTTTTTTTATTGGACATTCAAACTCAGAATGAGTTCCCCATTCCAAAAGACAAGCCTAAAGACTGCAAAGGAGTCCATGTCAGATGATCAACTAAGAAAAATATTAAAAATTCCATACAGAAACAAGATGAACCTGTTGCAGATGGTAAAGGCAAAAAATTGAGTAAGACAAGAAAGAATAAACCAGTGGTGAATTATCCTAGCAGATCTAAAACCAGGGAAACAAATAAGCTAAGGTTGAATTCAAAGGCCTTATTTAATCCTTCTATTAAAAAATAAAATGTGATTATCATTGATGATGATACAATGGAAAGTACAGAGGAGGAAAATGGACAGTCACCAGTTACTTCTTCACACAAGTTGAAAAAAGTTAAATTGGAGCCTGAAGATGAATATTATAATGAACTTGTGGAGAAACGAAGAAAAGATGAGAAGGGTAAACAAATGGCAGAGCACCCCGTTATCGCTCTGTAATTTCTAGAGGTTGTAGAATAAAGGACAGAGGTAACCACAAAACCACTTTGGAAGATGGGATCTAGCCTTTCTAGCTTCAGAGAGGGATCTCTCTATAAGATTTATATTTTCTTAGATTAAAATATTAGGCTAGTTATGCTAGTTTAGGATTTTTTTGTTTGTTTGAAATATTTGGCTGATTGAATGCTTAAATTTCCATTGGGCTATGGGGTCTGTCTCTTAAAATAGGGATTTGTTTCAACTTTTTATAAAGTTTATTCACAGGGAAAGGTAGTTAAACTATTTGGATCTCGTAAATTTGGATGAAATGAATAGGAATAAGTGAGAGGAATTACATCAAGTAAACATAGCAATTAAGAATTCTTTTTACTTATTTTTAGTTGAAAACATAGAAATTATTCCAAGCCAGAAACATAGTATATTAAAATAAATTATGTCCATTATCCTTCTTTTGAATAATTAGAATTAGAAACACATAAGAATGAATACAGAGAAACAAAACATGAACTTAGAAAGATGCACTTCACCAACAGTCTGACACGAGAATCTTGTGAAAGAGCCTTTTTTATTACTGGTCGATCCTCTTGAATGATACAAAGTAGATTTCTTGGATGCAAAAATCAACCCTCAATACTTTGAAAGGAGAATTATTAATACATTTCTTTACAAAATATCATGTCATAAATGATCATGATATATTTTAGGGATATCTAAACTAATTGTATCTCTAATTAAAAAATATAGGAATCTTTAGATCTACTTGGATTTCTGGTGTTGATTTGATGGAAGATGTTGATGATTTGTCCCTTTGACTTCTGCTTAGTTGTTGGTTCTTGCTGGATGAAAAATAGAACTCATCTTTACTCAAGTAACTCGCATAACTTGTCCCACCTTTTTTTAGTTGGGATCGACATTTTGAGTAATTTCCTGTAAATTTTATCTACCTCTGTGTATTTAGAAAAAGTGGGTTTGGTGATGAAAATATGTTTGATCTCATGCTGAATGTTCAAATCAAATTGCAGTGTTTCCAAGAATGCTTTCCCAGTGATGCTTCCTTGTATTCCTACGATTTTTGAATTGTCTTTTGCCACTGTCTTCAATTTCTGGTTATAATAAGGAAAGGTGATTAACTTGTCATTGATCACTAATATACTAGGTAATCCTTTCTTGTTTAGCACCTCAAACTTGTTGAATAACCTCTGCACACCTATGTCCACAACTTGACATTTTTCTTCCAATTGCAACATGAGGCCTTTCTTGGTTATAACCTTTTTTTATTTCTAGGATAGTTTCAGTTATGTCATCTATCTCCAACTCCTCTAAATCTTGTTTGTTTTTAGAGTTTAGAAAATTGATTAGATCTGTGGCTTCTGTTGGATTTTATACCAATTTTTCCTTAATAATTTCAATGTCTCCTCTAGCTTTCTGAATTAACTCATGCTTCTCAAAGATGATCTGTATAGAAGGCCAAGTCTCTATCATGGATTTATTGATTTCTATCCATATATTTTCCTTAGCTTGGACTAAGGTATTAGCCATGGCTGTTTCTTTCCCTAATTGTTGCAATCGTTGGCTTAGCCTCTGAGATTTATGTATTTCTGCCTGATGACAAGTCTTAATACTTTATTTCTCTTCCTATAATGACTTTACTTCTTCCTATAAATTTATGATTTCTACTCCCTATATGGACATGTCCTCCATAGATTTCACCAATTTATCAGAGCCATTTGAAATTTTTGTTGGGGTTGATGTTGATGTAGAAACTTCTGCAATTCTTATCCCTATTAGGGGCACTGCATTTAGTGGAATTATGGCCAACTAGGCATTCTTCTCTTTTTCCTTGATGAGCTTGTCCATCTCTGCTTTCATCTTCCTAATATGTGAATTTTGCTCCATAATCAATTTGAGCATTTCTTCTTTTTGGCTCTCTGTTGTTTAACAACACAAGTATTCCAACAGAGGACAAACACCTTCAGTAACCACTCACACAACCATATCAAAGATCAACACACTGATGTTTTGATGTGGTAAAACCCCTACGGTGAAACATCCATGGCCCCAAACAATGCAGCCACTTGGAGTAGTTTATTAATGAAAAAGAAAAATATTACAAAGAGATTTTAAAAGAGAGTTTCTCACAATCGATCGTCAGCAAATGACCCTCGATGATCTTTAAATAAATATCATGGACCAATCGGGTGTTAAGACATAGATCAATGGTCGTTAATATCGAGGAGAGTATGAACCGTCGTATCACTCTATGTCGGGAACATATTGTGACCATCAAATTTCCTAACTATGAATGCATACTAATGCATACTAAAGAAACACACTTTTACCTAATGACACCTTATACCAAGTAGATATTAACTAATTCCTAAGTGTTTAAATATCCTAACATCCCCCCTTAAGAACAACTTGGGATAAGATTGAAGTATTTAAAATAGTGACACAATAGGCTAAGGAAGGAGGCATTAGAGCCTATCCCCCCTTAATGACAACTTCCTGAACTCCTAACATAGATCGAAGTTTGGAAAACTTTTCTTTTGTAAGAGACTTTGTGAAAATGTTTGCAGCTTGATCTTCTGTAGGGAAAAAGAGCACTTCAATAACTTGATCATGAATGAGCTTTCTGATGAAGTCCATGTGCAGCTCAATGTGCTTGTTGCGCTGATGTTGAATTGGGTCTTTGGTGAGCTTGATGGAACTTTGATTTTCGCACCAAAGGATGGTCGGATATTGCTGCTGGAATCCAAACTCTGAAAGAATCTGTCGAAGCCATAAATCTTCCTGACTTGCATCTATCGTTGCTTGGTACTCTGCTTCTGTTGAAGAAAGTGCAATAGCCTATTGTTTCTTATAGGCCCAAGTGACAGGTCCTGAACCAAGGATAAAAACATAACCTGTAGTAGAATTTTGATCATCAGGGTTGTAATCCCAATATGAATTAGTGAAACCAACCAATAAAGGAGTCCCCCCTGAACTATAATGTATCCTGAACTGAATTGTACCATGGACTCCTTTTAGCTGCTTTCCAATGGCTTTCATGTGGTGTTTGCATATACCGATCAACAAGACCAACATCAAAGGAAAGATTAGGATGGGTATGAGTCAAGTATATGAGGCTACCAACTAACTAATGGTACAGGGTGGCATCAAGTTCGAGAGAAGTACAAGTGGAAGTAATCTTGACTCCATACTATAAGGGAGAAGGGGTTGGTTTACAATCATCCATGTGAAAGCGACGAAGAAGGTAACAA
>JZKD02S1425099.1:0-11114 GCA_000966675.3 Picea glauca | reverse complement strand
TTCTCTGTAGCTTCTTGTAGCTTTCTTTTTATTGAGCTTCCTTTCCTTATTTCCTGTGATCTGAGTATCTCTAACTATTTCTAGAATCCTCTTTCCATTTTTATTCTTATCTTCCCCTAGCGTAGTGACTTCTCATTGCTGATGTGCTCTGAAAGGGTCCGAGGTTAATATCCCTTTTCTTAACACTTCCTGGGTGGATATACTTCTTTCTTGAATGGCTAGGTCCTTCAAACCTTCTTGCATTCTTTCAATCTTGACAACTAATTCTCTTTCCTTTTGTCCCTCCTCGGTTTTTACTTTGTTATTTTGCTTCAACTTATCCTCTTGTTCTTCTATTAGTCGATCTGTTTTTCTAGCTATGAAATCCCTTAGTTCTTGATTTTTCTTTTCTGTAGCTTCTTCTTTTTCTTTCCTTCTGATCTGATCCTTCTCAATCCAAGTCTTACCTAACAAAAGTGGGAAAGGGGCGTTGTTATCAACAAACTTAATGACTTCAAATTCCTCTTTAGTTGATGTTCCATGAATAATAATGGGTACAATAGTAACTCTTCCACATAAGGTTATCATCTTTCCCTTAAACAAGCCTATCCTTCCCAATGAAGGTACCACAGTAGGCTTTCCCAAAATTTCCCAAGTGTCTTCTATCATAATATTTACTTATGTTTCTTCATTCAAGACACAGTCTATGTCGAAGTCTTCTATTCTTTCACTTATGCATTGTTTTACTTTCAGTATCTCTGGTAAACTGACATCTTTGTGAACATCCATCGTTTCTTTCAACTGTAATAACGTAGTTTGAGCTTTCTCTGATTCTTTTTCTTTATGATTCTCTAGCATGCCCTTAGTCTCTTGACTTCCTTCATAGTTCTCTTGTCTCATGTTCATTCGTTCAACTTTAGGAATCATCCTTGGACAATCCTCAACCTCATGACCAACAATATTACAACAAAGACAAATAGGACCCGCACCAGGGCATTCCTTAGCAAGATATCTCAGTCTTCTGCAATTATAACGCAATGTCAATTCTTTTTTTCTTTTAAATGTTCCCCAACCTATTTTGTATTGCACACTAGGATCACAGTGCTGGACATGCACTCTGCAAAAATTCTTTCTAGGTTCCTGCATCCACTTATTAGTCCAAAAACTCTTTCTATGCATAGGAATAACATATCTTTCTTCGTTTCTATTAAATTTACTCAGATCAACTCTTTCTTCCAACTGTTCCCTATCCTTCAGACTAGGACAAAATCTATTAAACATACTTAAATTCATGCTTTCAAATTTTTTTTTTTCACTTATCTTACTCTTGTCAAAGAAAAAAGCCTTACCTCTTTTATCAAGATTAGATTTCTTTCTTAGCACATAGCTTCGTAAGTCAAGTAGAGTACTACACACTTCAACAAAAGATCTACGCACAAAGTTTTTCTTTACTTTCAGTTCCCAACAATCAGAGTTTCAGGTGCCGACAACATAACAATTTGTTGGCACAGGTGTAGACCCAGGGTTCAATGCTTAACAACGCACCAACAAAACCCCGACTACTGTCCCTTTCATAAACACCTACAAAGTAGGCGAGGTCTCACCCAAGGTAGAAGTAGGGGGGGTTACAGGACGCATGTGTTTGTAACCTTGCTAGGACACAGATCTGTGATAACAACACTTTGCAGAGTACTTTATTAACAATTAGAAGGTGTGATGCATTAGTTCATTATATTTATTAACATCGCAGAACATACCCAAATATAGATCTAGCACAGTAACCCTAAATGATTATATATCCCGAGCACTTAGCACTGAGTTAGATCTAACATTCATTCAACCTTAACACAAGCAAATCACTTAAGCAATAACACATCTATCTATCATACATAATAATTAAAGCACCAAGCAGATTCATAACATAAACAACACAACACAAAGCAAACCAAAGACACGAGGTATACGTGGTTCATCCCAGTGTGGGGCTACATCCACCAACCGATTCCCCTTCTTTATTATGTTCTCGAATCTTACATTCACTCCTGTGCACTAAGCCAAAGAGTAGAGCTTCACACTAGACATGAGATCTACGCACTGAGCACCAGATCCTCCTTCCAAAACTAGGTCAAGATACATATTCTATTCTCTATCATGAACAGAGCCTTAACATACATACATTACCATGCACAAAGCCTTTCAGACCACTTGCACTTAGCCACTTCCAACTGCTCTTCTACAATACATTCTTACTTATTTATTCTTTTACAATCCCTTACAATAAGTCCTAAACATGGGTAAACCCCATGGTCTGACATCCCTTAAACCATTACAAAAACCCTAAATAACCCCTTGTTGGGTCCACATAGCCTGCAAAATAAGTGAGATCCGCGATCTCAGCTCCGCTTGGGTGCTCCTTATAACAATTTGTCAAAGTTCAAAAGTGGTCCAAACCTGACCAAGGTTTCCTCAAAACTTGGTCGAGGGCCAACAAGTTGCGACAGTCAAAGAACAATATGTTTGGAAAATAACCATGCTTATCATTCTAAGACTAAGAACATTGATGTACTATACCATTTTGTGAGAGACATGGTGGAAAGAAACAAGGTGATGCTAGAGAAAGTAGATATCTTGGAAAACATAACAAACTCTTTGAACAAGTCTTTGAGTGTTGTGAAGTTCTCTTGGTGCAAGGATGCAATGGGAATTTTTGCCCTGGCTCTGTGAACGAGAGTTCATAGGTCTCCTAGTTTCAGTAAAGAAAACAACAAATGGGAGAATATTGGGTTGTTATATTCTTTACAATGAAATTCTAGTCGATGTGGATTGAATGATAGTCGAATTCGAAGGTTGAGGTGGTTTGACCTACTGTAAATCTGATAAAGAAGGCATGTTGTAATTTTGTAAAGGATAATCAATTAATCTTGAATATGTAATCGTAGAGGTTGTTGGTCATGAAGATGTAAGCCGAATTGGTTGTAGGGTTGTTCTTGTGTAAAACAAGAAGGTATGATGTCGATTGTGTCTTAGGTGTGGACCAAGGTTAGGCATGTAACCTTTTATTTTGAATGAATAAGATAAAAAGAGAGAAGAATGCTCAAGGAATGATGGTTTTCTGGGTTTGGGCTTCCAGGATAAAATCTCTATGTACTATTTTTTTTTATTTGTCATTTACTATCTTGATTAAATATTTCTTCCTCTCTTATGCTAGGCTTAGCGTGGACGTGTTTCTCATTTCCTAACATGGGATACTTACAAGTAATTCCAGTTTCTAATATTTCGATACTTGGGCACGACTACTTTTCCCTATGCTTGTGTTTTTTAAGCTCTTGACATGATTACATTTCACTATCCAACTTTTAGCTCTATAAAACTTAGGCTCCGTTTAACCCCTATTGTCATAATTAGTTAGATATATAATCCACCATTGGAGCTCACATATAGAATCCACCACTGGAGCATACTTGTAAACAAGATAACTACACATATGAAAGGAATACAATCTACCTTTGTATTCATCATTAAAGAATATTGTAAACCAACCTTCAATCATTTTCATTAAGTTTCAACAATAAAACCATAGAATAGACATATTACCATGATTTATAGTTTCAAGTAATGTCATTCCCAAAAGTTGTGACTATTCAACATACAAGGTTGACAACCTAAGTATGTTTCCAAACAACTTGTCGAACACAGGTTCAAGGTTGTTATAATATATGTCGTACTAGCATCAATCATACACGATGGATCAACTTCCATTTTCATTCATCTTCCTAGGAAAACAATTCATATGGGATAAGGAAGAACCATTTAGGGTTTAGAGCATCATAGGGATGCAAAACATGTAAGGGAGTGCATTTTTATAATGCAATGATGAATTTTTCATTAACAAGGTGTGCATATTCATCCTTACTCAATGTGAATTTTCAACTTGAGGCATGCATTTTTCCTTAACAGGGCATGCATTTTACTCAATACTTTTTTTCATGTAATTTCATAAGTTCCACATTCAATTACCAACACGAGGCATGCATTTTTCTTCCTAGGGTATGGATTTTCATCATGAATTGTTTTCATGCATTTTTCCCTATTAGGGCATGCATTTTTCACCATGGGGTGTGCATGATCTATCTCAAGGATTAGATGTTTCATAATCCTATATATCCCTAATATAATCATACCATTTTTCACCATTGGATATGCATTTCCCTCAATCTAACATGCATTTTAATGAGGCCAATTTAAAAATTTTGACCTCTTTATTTTACAAGGCAATTTTTACACTTTATGCACAACAAAAGGTTTTTGGTATAAAAATGCACACTATGTCCTCTAAAATGCAATCCTAAGGAAAAAAAAAATTATTCCTTATTATAGAATGGGGATGTTACGATTTCCCACCCATCCAATCCTCATATTGTTTCCGTTACTGCTTTTTCATGCTAACCAATTTCCAAATAATGGAAGGACCGTAGAAAATAATTCCACATTATTGGAACATTGTTTCAAGATTTAATATCCTTTCTTATCCATTCCTCTTCTAATAGAGGAATAAAACATTTCATTTGTCTTGTTTGTTGCATATATATATATGGTTAAGAACATGTGTTTAATCTTAAGAGGTCATAGGTTCAAATCCAGAGTGGGGTAAGGTATGTACACCTCCATAGACTTTAGCAGTCAAATAACTACACATAGGGGGTCCCTTGTCCCATACAAAAGGGGGTCTCTTACACAAATTTGGTGTCTGGCTTGGTCGTGACCTTAAAATTAGATTATATAATTATGACCAATTTGGTGTCTGGCTTGGTAGTAATTATGTGTGTTTTCAATCAACTAGGTAAGTACCAATTTAAAGATAATAATGTATATGTTGAGCCTTGTTACCCCCCCATTCTAGGGGTAAATAAGGAGATGATGTCTCAAGGACCACACATAACATACAAGGAGATTGCCGAGAGCCTGATACATAGCACAACCAATAGAGTCCCTCCATCATTATAATTTCAATAGAGCAACATCCACTACACTGACTTGGCTCCAAGAAGGAAACCAGTCTTGGTTCATGAGGTAACAAGTTTAGTATCATGGTAAGTGTCACTTTAATATTTTAAGAATTTGAACATGTTGCAAAGAATCCTTTCTTGATTATGGAACGTTTTCTTGGAAATTATACCTTTTTCCTAATTTCACCTTGGTGGTTGACATGGTTTCCTAGTAAATTGGTCACCCTCAGGAAAAGGGTTGCTACTAGGTGATTCCTTGATGGTTCATCCTTCCATTCCCGAATCCTCTCTCAGACGGATTTACACACTTATCCCCTTTTGTTTCCTCATCTTTTGGGTTTCTGGGCTCATTGACCCCAAGAAGGGCTTGTACCCCATTTCATGGGAAGAAGGGGCCGAAGGCCCAAAGGTGTTGTAGCTGGAAAAAGCTAAAATAGAATGAATTTTCCCTCTAGATTCTTTCCCTAAAGTCCTGAGAACAATGAAATGCTTCTCCATAAAAATCAAGGACCTTATAAAACATATAATTAATGAATGTCCCACTTGTCAAGGAAATGCATTTTGCGGTGCTCTTTAATTTCCATTGCATATGGCACTAGATGTGATCCTAAATTCAATTGGCATTGTGGTTCTCTTTACTTTCCGTTTCACATAGCACTCAATATTTGAATCATAACAAATTTAAAGGCAAGGGATTGGGAAAAGGTTTCATTTCAAACAAGGGATGCAATACACCCTCCACAAAGGAACCCATAAATGAGAGAATACAAACCCTTGATATTCCAAGAAACCCATGCCCATAAGTCTTCCCCAACCCACCTTATACCCATTACATTATCTAGATAGGGTCTTCCTGGGAAACATTCCTTGACTTGGGGATTGGATTACCTAATAGGGCACCATGAAACCCCTCTAATACCTAAATTAGGAAAAACTTATAAGGTCTTTAAGAATTTGTTTAGTTTGAAAAGGGGGGTTTGATGCACATGTTTGGGTGGTTATTTTATTATATGTGGATTACTTGGCATGATACTTGTGACTTGTGGACCCTTGGAGGGCATACTTGTTTTTCTTTCCAGTACCTTTCCCACAAGATGGATGTTAGACCCCACACATGGAGCTCCATTAATAATGAGAGTTGCACCTTGAGGATGGGGGAGATTACCTTTTGAGTCACTTGGACATCACTAGAATATGAGATTGCAACCCCTTCCACTTGGACATTGGCCTTTGGAGGCCTAGGACATCACCCTTATTTCCCTTGATGTCACCATTGGGTTAGGGTTTGATGGATGAGATGGTTCCAGAGTTCGATGGATAGGAGGAGACCATGGAATGACACTTTGGCATGTGAGAGCATGATACATATCCCTTGGAGGCCCAATGTTCTACCATTTCACCCTTGATTTCACACTTATGAGCCCCATGTCACCCTTCTATGGAATGACGTAACCTTATTAAGATTTATTTTGATCTAAATTTTATATTTTGAATTATGACAAGATAATTAAGGGGTTGTCCTCTCTTGTACATAAGTGAATTTTCACTCAAGTCTCATGGATAGCTAGGGTTTCCATATAAATATGGCTAGCCAAATTTTTTTTCATATCATCACAACTTATCACCTTTGTTAAAGGACTACTTCTGAAATTTTTACTATTTTTGGGTAATTGACTCCTCTCTCTTATTCACTTTCTCTCGGAGTTCAAGTTTGGATACTTCTTTTTTTTATTTTTTGGATGTTATTGTTGTAATTAGGGTTTGATCTTCTCATATCTTGGTGAAGTAAATTTCTGTGATTTTATCTCAAGCTATTAAATGTTTTATGGTGAATTTTACTTGTTCATATTTAAGATATTTCTTGGAAAAACCCTAAGAGAGGAGCATAAGTGCTTCCTCCTCACACAAGGTTAATACTATCCATAATTTGTGTAGAAATCCTACCTAGGGTTACACTCCTAAATCCCTAAAGTGATATCACTTTAGTATTTTATCCATAGACTCTTGATTCTTGACCTAGGTGTGTTGGAGATACTTCACACACACCTAGGAATTATTTTTCCTAAGGTTTTCCCTATGTTTACTAGTCATTATTTAGTCTCCTATAGTTTAGGGAGAATATTCCTCTAGGAGAATATTCTCTTCATTTCACACTTCAGTTTGATTAGTTGAGTGGAGTCTAGATGCCACATTGGGATAATCACCATGCAACATTGGAATCATCACCAGCTAATGTGAATTATCCTTGGGATCATCACTAGACTAGCACATTACTCATGATTCCTGGATCTTCTCCTCACTTCACTCTATTTCAGTCAGTTAACTGAAGACTGAGAGACTAGTTAACTCAGACTAGGTGGCAGTTAACTCCCATAAATGCCTAAGAGACTAGACTAGGTGGCAGTTTACTCCCGTAACTGTTGGTGTGTGTCCATATCACTCTATACCACCACTATGGCACATTGGATTCTCCTCCAGTGAGAATTAGTTGAGTTATATATAGTATATCATGTGTAAATTATCATTCATTCATTTGGTTAATGAAAATTCTTTGATTCTCACTCTCTAGTTTCTCTCTTCTCTCATTTTTTCTGCAAACTATGTATGTCATTTGCTAGCTAGGTATTATATGTGTAGGTTAATTCACATTTACATAGCTGACAGATTGCTAGGAAAAAGACACACCAGACTCTTTTTGTAGGTACCGAAGATTGAAGACAACGAAAAAATGGAATTTCCAAAAGAATTCATTCTTACACTGTACAATTTCTTTTCATGGAAAGAGAAGATGATAGTGCATCTTCGAGGAAGAGGATTATACAAGTTAACCATGGAAACAAAGATCAAACCCACATCTTCCATAGAAAAATAAAAGTATCTGAATCAAATGGATGAAGCGTTTCAAACAATTTGCAGTCTCATTTCTCTTGAAATCCTTTTTCACATATCCTCCTATAAAATCCCCAATGAAGCCTGGACCACCATGGAAGGTATTTTTGGAAAACAAGACGAGATGAGGGGACACATGCTCAAGGTGGAATTGCTCACTTTGGATCCAAAAACCTTCGACAATCTCCAAGATTTCTTTACTAAATATACATATTTTTTGTCACAACTCAAGGCTTGCGGGGTTGATAAATTTGAGGAGAAACAAATGGTTCTCACCATTCAATCCAAAATTGGTCTGGAATACTCATTATTTGTATCCAAATTTTATTTAGGTAGGCTCTCCTCTGGAGCCACCTAGAAGATTCCCTCTCTTAAGGTATTTATTGAATCTTTGACACAAGAGCAGAACAAGCTTATCAACATGGGAAAAATCAAATGCCAAAAGGTGCATGCAATTACTATGCATGATGGTAGAGGTCATCAAAATCATAAATATAAAGACAAATACAAAAGGAAAGCACATGAAAATCCAAAGAAGTAAGGGTACTCAAAACCCTTCAACGATGCCTCCGGATCCAAAGGTGGAAACGAAAGAAAAGGGGAGAAATGCACTTACTACCATAAAGGATTCCATCCAGAGTCTGCATGTATGAAGAAACAGATAGACCAAATGGCCAAAATACTTCAAAAAAACAACCTTGTAGATCGCATCCCCGAGGGTGCCAAAAAGAAGAAGCAAGAAGATCAAAATCCCAAGAAAGGCAATTATAACCATGCTTTGATTTACATCAACTCCTCTCCTGATGTCTGGATCGTAGATTCAGGTGCATCACACCACATGGAAGCCACAAAAGAAGTCTACTCTTCATTGGACACATCTAAAGGTCCTCTTTTTCTGATGGGGGACAAATCTCTAGTCGAGGTCACCGACAAAGGAAGAATTGAACTCACAAATGGAAGCTTCGAGAATGTGCTACATGTTCCCGAACGTTTTGTCAATCTTCTCTCTGTGTATCAGATGAAAAACTCCAGAACCAAAAAGAGAGACATATTCACACCTGATGTAGTGGATATCTATGACATGCAAACCAATTCCAGGGTTTCTACCGTTGAGGTAAATCATCAATCCAGACTCTACACATTTTCTGAATTTACTGAACCAGATTCTGCATTACTTCTTAGCCATGTTGATGAAGATAGTAGGATATGGCACAAAAGGTTCAGGAATTTAAATTTCATATATATGCAACAACTTAGCAAGAAGGGAATGGTTGATGTTCTACCTGACATCCACTACTCCAAAGGAATTTGTGAGGGATGTGTTCTTGGAAAACACCCTCAAGAGAAACTAGACAAAGGAAAGACATAGAAGGCTTCATTTCCTTTAGATCTGATCCATAGTGACCTCATGGGACCTTTTCCGCATCCATCAATCAGTAAATCAAGGTGTGTTCTTGTTTTTGTTGATGATTTCTCATGCTTCACATGGAGTTTCTTTCTTAGGAAAAAATCAAAGGTCTTTCAACACCTTAAAGATTTCAAAGCCCTTGTTGAAACACAATCATGAAAGAAGATAAAAGTCCTCCAAAAAGATAACAAGGGAGAGTATGTCAACCCTGAGATACAAAATCTTTGTCATGAGGTTGGGATTCAGTTGCAACACACAATTCCTTATACTCCGAAGTAAAATGGAGTCACTGAGCAGAAAAATAGATCTTTGAAATAGATGGAATCTTGCATGCTACATGCAAAGTCACTTCCATAGAGATTATGGGATGAATAACTTAATTGTGAAAACTACATCCAAAACAGATATCCCCATAGATCTGTCAAGGATAAGACCCCCTACGAGGCTTAGAGTGGCCTCAAACCAGAAGTGACACACTTTTGTATATTTGGCTCTCGTGCATGGGCTAGGATTCCCTTTGAGAAGAGGAAGGAACCTGATCCACAGAGCATAGAGTGTATCTTTGTTGGATACCTAGACGGTGTGAAGGGATACAGACTCATTGATATTTATTTGGACCATCTCATCATTGAGCATACTTTCCAATTCAAGGAAAGTGTCTCGCATGTACCTCAACAACCGCATGCAAACACTTTTGTTCTTCCACCTTTCAAATATGATGAGAATGCACATGCCGACTCTTCTTTAGATGAGAGTTTTGATTCATAGGATTTAAATGATTCATATATCGAGTCAGTACAGTTAGATGCAGATTCACTGCATGCATATGTAGATGCAGAGCTAGAGTAGAGGCCCAAGTGCGCTAAGACTACTCTTCAAGATGCATGAGATATTGTTGGGGATCCAGTTGATACTAGGAGGACTTGATATGATTTTGAGGAGCCTCCTCTTTCACTCACTTCCACTAAATTGATGGCACCCAAGAATATTTTATTGGTTCAATCTTTAGATCCACATTCCTATGGAAAGGATGTTGGAAATCCCTTTTGGGAATCTGCCATGCAAGAGGAGTACAACTACCTCCTCAAGAACCAGACTTGGGATATAATTCCCCTTCCTGCAAGAAGGAAACTTGTTAGGTGCAGATGGGTCTACATGACAAGTTAGCAAATACAAAGCCATGCTAGTTTACAGAGGATTTCAACAGTTGCATGGTATTGACTATGATGAGACCCTCTCTCTAGTAGAGAAGATGGATTCCATATGTTTGGAACTTTCCATTGCAGAATCCAAATAATGAGAAGTCCATCAGATGGACGTGAAAGATGCATTTCTTCATAGAGATCTCTCTAAGGAGATCTCTATGGAGCAGCCCCAGGGATTTATGCAGGATTCATGTTTGGTTTGTCGACTGAATAAGTCTCTTTATGGCCTCAAGAAGGCTCTGAGGGAATGGTATGCCAAGATGGACTCCTTCTTGCTATCATGAAACTTTGTACATTGTAAGTCAGACCCGAATGTTTACAGGCTTAGGATGACTGATTCACTTCTACTCCTATTTCTGTATGTTGATGATTTGTTGATCACCAGTTGCTCGACTTCAACGATTAATGCAGTAAGAGGATTCTGTATGACAGGCTCTTGATGATGGATATGGGTCCGCTATATTTCTTCCTTGGACTCAATATCATCCAGGATGCATCAGGCATCAAACTGTCTCAGACCAAGTATGCATGATATCTCCTTGAGATATTTGACATGACAGACTGCAATTCTACCTCGACTCCTTTCCTATCAGGAGTCAGACTTGAGGATGGTGGGGACACTCCACT
>JZKD02S1425098.1:172721-193541 GCA_000966675.3 Picea glauca | reverse complement strand
TTAAATTTTTATTATCAATAAAGTTGTCTAAATATTTATAATTTAAATATTTATTAATTATATATTAAATTATATATAAAAACTATATTTTATATAATAAAAATTATAAATATTTATTAATTATATATTAAATTATATATAAAAACTATATTTTTTAATTATAAATATTTATTAATTATATATTAAATTATATATAAAAACTATATTTTATATAATAAAAAAATAGGTATAGGGTCGTGGTTTAGCATGGGTGGGTATTACTTGATGTTCTTACTCATCCTTAATATAGAGATGATGGTGATTAGGTATGTCATATAGATCAATTTTGTTTTACTAAAATTTGTATGATTTAGAAACAGCAAGCACTTCTTACCATCTTTGCACAACCCCAGCCAGCAGCATTGTGTTCTAGAAGGGTGCTGTATGTTGAAAAGGGGCTGTAGGGGGTACCTGCGTAACTCCCCTCGTAGGTCTTCCTGGCAAAGGACCGGTAGGTGAAATATCGGTTCGAACCACAGTTCAACTTAACTCCCGATGATGTTCTTCAAAACCTTCTTCATGCGATTGAAACCTGTGATCTTTTTCACAGAATGGGATAGATAAGATTGGTGGGGCATGAAGCGTAGTACTAAAAGAGATTCTTTCTATCCCAAAATGCGAAGACCAGTTTCACCTTAAGTTGATACCTCCTTCTGTGGTTCCTTACCGTTTGTAATGCGTGCAGGATCTATATGCTTGGAAAGGCGAACCGCTTTATATGGATATCCGCCTGTTGATAAAAAATTAATGGATTTGTTTTAGTGTTTTGTTTATTTATAATCTTCTTGTAAATTGATATTTTTGGTTTGAAATCAAGGAAGAATTATTTTGAATTAATAGAATTTCATATATTAAATGTTAAACACTGTACATTTTGGTTGTTGTATATATTAGATGTTAACATTATACAACCTTTTTATAATAAAGATATTAAAAGGTGTTAAATCCATTTTTTTATTTAAAACAACAATTTCATCAATCCAAAACTACAATTTTAACAACATGATTATGGTAATAACAATTTCAAAACATCAAAAACTTAAAACACTTAACTTTTTTTATGATTAAAAAAATAAAAATAAAAACATTTTTAAATTTATTTTATTTTTATAAATTAATAAATTTTAAAAACTACATATTATAAATATTTTGAAATTAAAATAAATGAAAATTAATAAATTTTAAAAACTACATATTATAAATATTTTGAAATTAAAATAAATGATGTATATAAGTAATATTATAAGAAAAAAAAATTCATTATTTAATTTATTAATATTATAAATAATGCAAATTTTATTTTTCATAACATTTTGATTTTTTATCAAAATTTTATTTTATTATAAAAAATAATTTTTATTTTAATAATTTAACTTTTTATATTTAATAATTATAATAACTTTTTCATCTACAATTATCATCAATACAATAAACAAAATCATCATTAAAAACAAGTTACAACTCATAGCTGGCCTGTCCACAGTAGCATGCAAAATCAAACACCATGTTTCTCCACCCTGCCCAAAGGAAACCAGGGTGCATATCCATCTTCATCAGCAGTTTAGTAAAGCCTATTCTAACGCTAACTAAGCTAGTAACTAAAGAGCTACAACTCTGATAAACATCAAAAGAAAAGGAGTTGGAGACCATATGAAATAGAAGAACCTATTCGTCGGAGTCCTCGCAGCCTTCCTTCGCCTTGCCGCCGTTGACAGGAATGACATAGGGTTGAGCGCAAGTGGGGCATTGTCGCCAAGGTGTGGCCCTGGAGTAGGTTGCGTAAAGCATGTCCAAGTGTTGGCTAACGCAGATGGCTCTGAAAATTTGATCATCCACCAGACTACGTACCTCAAAGATTAGGTTCAGGTGCTCTGGGTGTAGGAGTGGTGGCAGTGGCGGTGAATTTGTTTCAACATCTGTTTCCTGGTGACCTTGCGTCTTCCTCTATGGCTACAAGTCGACGTTGCATTCTGACAGCTCCTCCTCAACCAGGCAAGTGGCGAACTCTACATTCGTAGAGTCGCTGGGGACGCGAGTCTCTTTCAAACTGGGTGGTGGTGCTGCTTCTTCAATGCACGCCGGGGGGTCCCAATTATCCAAAACGATAAACATTCGGCTCTCAGAGAAGTCCGGTGGGAGCTCCATGGACGAGACTTCTTCGACGTAAATTTGGGGGGGCGAGCTTATTGCTATGGCTTCACCACGTCGCTTTCTCTTGGTTAGGAGTAGAGCTCTTTCGAAGCGCTTGTGCCTTTTCCTCCTTGAATCAACCACGTACCAGCCGACTCCTCTGCGGGGTCTCCCCCTTGCTCTCGGCATGGTGAGAGTGAGGGCCAGTGCCAGGATGCCTCCTGTGCTGTGGTTCTTGCTCTGCTCGGCGAGCTTCAATTGCATTCTGAGAGGTCCGGTAAGATGGATAATGACATAAACTATGGCTGCAGCCATTAAAGCCGAGAGCTTAATGCTCTGGCTGGTCGGCCTGTGCTCATGCGTGAGAGGCCCCATTGATAACCGGAGGACGACGGAGGTGAGAGCCTTCATAAATGGCTATGGTGTGAGGTGAGAGCCACCATAAATGGCCTCTCCCTTCGTGCCTCCACTTGCCCTTCCTTTCCGCATGGCACCCCATCTGGGGACCTTGTAGAATGGCCTTAGATCTTGCAAGGAGAAGTTATTTTTTTTGGTTGAAGTTTATGGTTTTGGTTGAAGTTTGCGGTATTGCAGGAGTTCTTTTTAAACTTGTAAATGTAATATCTGTACATGTATTTTCTTGTTTTGAAATTTTTTTAGTTTTATTGTCAAGGAATTTTTATTTTTTTATTTAAAATTTTTGATGGTTATATTTTTCCTATGTAATATCTGTAAATGTATTTTCCTATTTTGAGATTTCTTTAGTTTTGTTGCCAAGGATTTTTTTATTTAAAAAATTTGATGGTTATATTTTTCCCATGTTCTTTTCAATCGAGAAAATTACTTTATTTTTGTAAAAAATAATAAATTTAGACTCATGTAATAGCGTTGTTAAATTTAGAAAATAATTTTGCCTCCAAAATTATGCATTTTAACAATGCTTTGTTGCATTATCTTCGTTATTTTTTTAGAATCATCTATAAAGTTATAGATACTATCTAATTTCTAATACTAATAATTTTAAGACACTAATAATTTTGGATTTATTGATTTCTCTATTAGAGATAAATTTGATTGGAAAATTAATACTTTATTTAATATATTTTTTATGAAGTTTGTTCTTAATTCATCGTTGTCAATTAAAATGTAATTTTTTTGAAAACTTTTCATTGTGGATTGCATGAGTATTTACCTTTCAACCAAAATTAGAACTAGCCCTTCAAATTTGATCACTGATCCACACACGTTTAATTAGTGGGTACCAATATTTAGTATAAATAGTGAGTACAAATATTTAGTAAAGATGACGATTGTTAAAAAAAAATTGTTTATTTCATAGATACCTACGAGAGGAAATGGTTTATAATTCAAATTAAAAACATTTTGCTTTTTGGTTTCTAGAATTATGCTTTTGCAAATTTTTCTAAAATCTACCTTTTGCCACATTTCTAATATTTATGTAGGTTCATTTCACCCTCTCTCATCAAATATGAAAGAGGAAACTACAACTAAGTTGGTTTTAAGAAAAAAGTCCTTATATAACCAAATTTTATATAATTCTTACTTTCAAGTAACCAAATTTTATATAATTCTTACTTTCAAATATGTTGTGTAGGGTTGTTTTGTTATTAAGTTAGTATATTCAACCATATACAAGCAAAACCAACCAAGCACAAGTATGTTGTGTAGGGTTATTTTGTTATTAAGTTAGTATATTCAATCATATACAAGCCAAGGACATAGGTATAATTCTTTTTTTGTGGTTTTGTTTTTTACTAGGTTGATGGTGAACCTTCGCTAGGTTAGTTTTAAGAAAAAAATTCTTAGATAACCAAATTTTATATAATTCTTACTTTCAAATATGTTGGGTAGGGTTATTTTCTTATTAAGTTAGTATATTCAACCATATACAAGCAAAACCAACCAAGCACAAGTATGTTGTGTAGGGTTATTTTGTTATTAAGTTAGTATATTCAACCATATACAAGCCAAGGACATAGGTATAATTCTTTTTTTGTGGTTTTGTTTTTTACTAGGTTGATGGTGAACTTTCGCTAGGTTATTTTTAAGAAAAAAATTCTTAGATAACCAAATTTTATATAATTCTTACTTTCAAATATGTTGTGTAGGGTTATTTTTTTATTAAGTTAGTATATTCAACCATATACAAGCAAAACCAACCAAGCAAAAGTATGTTGTGTAGAATTATTTTGTTATTAAATTAGTATATGCAACCATATACAAGCCAAAGACATAAGTATAATTTTTTTTTTTTTTATATAATTTTGTTTTTAATTGTATGTAATTTTCATATTAAAAATTATATTTTAATATAAAATTTATTTTTTTATTTAAAAAATAAATATAAATTAAAAAATAAAAATAAAGTTTTTATTATATTATTATTTTTTTAATATGTTTTTTAAATTTTTATTAATAAATCATATTAATAAATTTTAAAAATAATAAAATTATAAAAATTTTATTAAAAAAATATATTTACAAATTCCAATATATTATCACTATAGCCAAAAAAGGATAAAAAAAAAAAAAAAAAAGAACTTCAACGATGGTGATAACCAAAGCATCCTTTTCCTAATGCCCATGTCAAAAGCCATCAACTTAATAACATCATCTCATTAAAATATTTAGAAGAATGATTGTGTTTTCAATATATTTATTAAAAAAGTCATGTTATTATCTCTTACACAAATATAGATAAAATGTAGTTTAAGAGTTATCGTAATATATTGAATTATGTGCTTAAGCATATTAATAATGGGGGAGGTCATAGGTTATTAGTTAAAATTTGATTGAATCTTTAGATATTAAAATATGAATAAAGTGTTTTATAATTTATTAATATTTATTATAGATTATATATTATATTCTTATTTATTCATTTTTAAAAAATGATAAATATTTTTTATCCATTACGAATTTTACATTATTATAATTTATTATTTAAAAAAAATGATAAATATTATTTATCCATTATAAACTTTGTGGCTTTTCCTACATTATTATATTTGTTCAAGTTCATGAACCATTTGAAAGTTCATGAACCATTTGAATGGTTCCTTCGGTCATGATTATATGTTTAAGTCCATGAACCATTTGAATGGTTTTTTCATTGTCCTATGACTATATTTTGTTATTCATATAATAAAATTTCAAAATTTGTATATTAGTGGACCATTATATGACTGTATTTTGTTATTATTTAAAAAAAAATGATAAATATTATTTATTCATTAAGAATTTTATGATTTATTCATTTTTTTTAAAAATGATAAATATTATTTATCCATTATGAACTTTGTGATTTTTCCTACATTATTATGTTTGTTCAAGTTCATGAACTATATGTTTGTTCAAATTCATGAACTATTTGAATGGTTCTTTCATTGGCCCATGAATATATGTTCAAGTTCATGAACCATTTGAATGGTTTTTTCATTGTCCCATGACTATATTTTGTTATTGATACAATAAAATTTCAAAATTTCTATATTAGTGGACCACTATATGATTATATTTTGTTATTGTTATTGATACAAAATAAATGTCTATATTAGTAGACCATAGAGCACTTTTCAAGTAATTTGTGGATAAGATATCTTAATCAATTAAAGAAGAACATCAAACAATGACTTGCATATCATCAAATAAATAAAACAAAAATATAATATATAAATTTAAATAAATAAAACAAAAATATAATATATAAATTTAAAATAAAATATATGTAAATTTATTGTAAATTGTATAAAATATTTTTATTTATCCATTTTTTTAAATGTTAAATACTATTTATCCATTTTTGAATTTTGTGGTTTTTGATAGTTTATTATAGTTTGTTCAACTTCATGAACCATTTGAATGGTTTTTTCATTGGCCCATAACCAGATTTTGTTAGTGGTAGAACAAAACTTGTGGCTTTTGCTAGTTTATTATAATTTGTTCAAGTTCATGAACCATTTGAATGGTTCTTTCATTGGCCCATGCCCATGACTAGATTTTGTTATTAGTAGAACAAAACTTTTATATTGGTGGACCACTATTCAAGTAATTTGTGGACAAGATATCTTAATCAAGTAGAGAAGAACACCGGTTTTTTTGGATGGAGGGCCTTGTTGAAAGGAAGGAAGAGTCCAAACTTTTAATACATTTATTGTAAATTGTATATTCTATTCTCATTTATCCATTTTTTAAAACGATAAAATATTATTTATCCATTATGTATTTTGTGGTTTTTGCTAGTTTATTATAGGTTGTTCAAGTTCATGAACCATTTGAATGGTTTTTTCTAAATTTTGTAATTAGTAGAACAAAACTTTTATATTGGTGGACCACTATTCAAGTAATTTTTGAACAAGATATCTTAATCAAGTAGAGAAGAACACCATTTTTTTTGGATGGAAGGCCTTGCTGGAAGGAAGGAAGGGTTCGAACTTTTAATATATTTATTGTAAATTGTATATCGTATTCTCATTTATCCATTTTTTAAAACGATAAAATTTTATTTATCCATTATGTATTTTGTGGCTTTTGCTAGTTTATTATAATTGGTTCAAGTTCATGAACCATTTGAATGGTTATTTATTTTGCCCATGACCGATTTTTGTTATTGGTAGATCAAAAATTTTACACTAGCGGACCACTATTCAAGTAATTTGTAGACAAGATATCTTAATTAACTAGAGAAGAACACCAATTTTTTTTGGATGGAGGGTCTTCCTAGAAGGAAGGGAAGGGTATGAAACAATGACTTATGTGTCATCAAATAAATACAACCAAAAATATAGCATGATTGAAAAATAAATAAAAAATCCTACATATTTCATGAAGTTAGTTAGATAATGCACAAAAACGTTTACTGGAAATTTTATTCAACTACTAGTTAAGATATCTCAATAAACTAGAAAAGAACATTCTTTTGGGTGGAGGGCCTTACTAGAAGGAAAGGTCTGAAATAATGACTTGTGTGTCATCAAATAAATAAAATACAAACTAACATGATTGAAAAAAAAATTTAGAAAATCCTTCATATCTCATAAAATCAGTGAGAGAATGCACAAAAGGTTCACTAGAAATGTTATTGAATTGCTAACCTATTTGTGTTAACGAATAACCATCCCACTACTCAAANAACTAACATGATTGAAAAAAAAAATAGAAAATCCTTCATATCTCATAAAATCAGTGAGAGAATGCACAAAAGGTTCACTAGAAATGTTATTGAATTGCTAACCTATTTGTGTTAATGAATAACCATCCCACTACTCAAATATTAAAAGAAAAGGAAAGATTGAACTAAATATCATGACTATGAATATGTATTACAAAGAACTTTGTATCATACATAAACATTTAAAGAGTGAGTGTTGAGAAAAAAAATCCATAAATAAGATAATAACAATAACAACAACAATAATGGACATTAATTTAGAATAAAAAAAATCCACTAGAAAGGAAGATGATAGTTATTGAAAAGTGTGGCAATTTTGAGAAACATTGAAGGATATAGTATCTACAATTGTCATTTCTCATTGCTTATCATAGAAAAATAATTTTTCATCAAATTGAACCCTAAATTCACTATTGAGGAGAAAAATGACAGATTCTATTGCAAGAAGAAAACATTACATCTATTACCCCCTTTCATTTTTGGTGTATAACAATGTGACACTTAGACAATGTAGTTGTGCCATGTAGAGTAGAGGTTTAAAAAACCCAATCAACCTTGCAACAAGTTGAAATGATAAAAATGAATCCTTAGTTTTGTGGCTTATTGGATTAGTACATTATGGATTGTAAATATATAGCCAAACAAGTTAGTTAAATTAGGGTTTTGACACAGTTATAAATGTCCATGGATCAAAATTGTCTAGACAAACTTGAGGGGATAAGGGAAAGGGTTGTTGTTGTTGTTGTCTTTAGACTATGGTTATGGTTGTTGTTTTTGTGGATGATACATAGCAAGTAGGTCCATATTTATTTTGTAGAAAATATGTTGTATTTGTTGGTAGTAATGGAAGTAATGAAATACCCCAACGTTTAAGCCATGTTCATTATGATGTGTTACATGGATCATTGGTTTATTATTGCATTTTAGGTATTCCTTGTTATATTTAATATGAATGTTGAGTATGTGGTTGTAAGTTGTGAATCAATAGAGAAAATAAAAAAAATGAACTAGTTATTGTTTAAGTAGAGGTTTTAATGGTTGTTAGGTTCCAGATCTATTATAATAGTAGAAAACAAAAAAAATGCAGAGAATAATAAAGGAACTCAAAATATAAGGAACCACAAAACCAAAATAATACCTTTATTAATAGGAAACAATGTTAACTTACCTCTTTGAGGGGGAAACCACCAGTAGAGCAACACTCTATTAAAATAATTCTCAATACAAAGACTTATCATGCCCTCGACTCCTATTTATACTAAATCTATCTACCAAAAGAACAATCTAGAGGAAGATCTTTCTAGAAGAGGAATCTTCTATTAGGTCTTCTTACATTCAACTTATTATTCCTTATTACTAGGCCTTATTAATATCAATCTTTATTACATGGAAAATATATTATTCTACCTACATGATGGGTTAGGGAGGTTCGGTCCCTAACATGCCCCCCCCCTTAAAATTATCCTTGTCCTCAAGGCTTGAGATGAGGAAATTTCTGTAGAATGATAGTTGGCTCCCAGGTGGCATATTTTGGTTGTGTTTCCTTCTAGTGAACTAAAACTTCCTTGATAGTGTGTTGACGGAGATGATGCTCACGCTGGTCTAAGACTGCTTGTGGCTGCAACCAAATGGAACCTTCTTCATCCAACTTAGGTAGATTGGTATGAGTATGGAACCTAGTGCCAAGTACTTTCTTTAAGAAGGAAACATGAAAAAAGGGTGGAGATTAGAGTGACTGGGAAACTCTAACTGGTAGGCCACTAGCCCACTCTCTTGAGAATACAGTAAGTACCATAGAATTTGGGGTTGAGTTTCTAACAGTGTTGGGATTTGAGTGAAATCTTCTTATAAGTTTGTAGACGAAGAAAAAATTGGTCCCTTTAGTAAATTCTTGTTCAGAATGGCCCTGATTGGCTTGTTGTTTCATGCGATTCTAAGCCATGACCAAATTTTCTTTGAGATTACGGAGGATGGCCATGTAGACGGTAAGAGTTTGATCCACCTGCTGAACCTTGGAGACATTGGGAATGCNCAAACCCACCTTCTGAAATCTTCATATTAAATAATTACTTCATTAGAAATACCTTATTGGACATTGAGGGTTTTTTATACAATTTATCAAATGCATCCATCTATTCCTTCATTGTATTTTATTTTGAAATATTGAAAGCCATCGATGCTTCCAGGATCAACCGTATCGTTCCCAATGCTTGTCGAGAACCTCCCATTCTTTGTCTTTCATGAATGTCGACTTCTTTTCTATTCCACCCAATGGTAGGAATAAATCCTTCTGATACAAATAATCTTCCATTTGCATCTTCCATAACTAGTAGTTTTGGTTATTAAATTTCTCGACCCTAAATTTTTCATCTTCCACCATTGCTCCCACTCGAACCAAGAACCCTCTTTTCTTGCGAGTTACCTTTCACTCTGATACCAGTTTTTAGAAAAACAGGATCACAGAGAAATAAAATGAAAAAAATGCGAAAAAAAAACATAGAAGATACATAATACAATAGACACAAATATACGTGGTTCACCTAGTGTGGGATACGTCCACCAGAGAAATTTCCAAGTCCTTCCTTTTATTGTCCAACAAAATGAAGGGATACAACCTACAACTCAATCGATGTAACTTCCTCTTCTTCCTCTCATAGTCTCCTCTTTATAATACAATAATCACACACATACACAGCCACAATACAATTCCCTCATAAAATAGGGTTGCCTTCTAGGGAAAGAATCCCTAAAATAACTTCTACAGTCAAATCTACAACCTTATAATGAACGTTCTATATTGACTATGAAATTACAATATTTTACAAGGCAATTTTTCCCAATGTCACCACCCACCCTGGACCCCCCTAGCGACAGTTGTGGGGGGGAACCCCTCACACCCCCGGTTAGGGAATGGGATCCAAACACAATTGAAAAAAAACTTATGAAACAGGAAGATAATCAAGCTCCACAACCAACACCACCATAGTCCCAAGTCTTCAATCCAAACCAACTCCGAGTATGAATCTACCCATATGAAATGAGAGAACTAAAACAACATAGATATTTACAAATTCCACAATTAATTTTTGATATGCCAACATATACTCACAACCCTTACTTATCCCAATGTCAATCAATTCTTGCGACGACTCTTCTTTGTATGTTAACACTTGTTTGAAGACATTCAAAGATGGTTGTTGTAAAACAACTGAAAATATAAAAAAATGAAATCTTAATTTAATGTTATAAAGAAATAAAAATTACTAACAAACTTTGCTATCAACCATTTTCTTCCTTGTCGTCCAGTTTTATGTGCTGAATGAGTTCCATTTTGTTTACTTTTCTACAAGAAAATACTTGAAAATGAATAATTAATGCTAAATTATTTATTTATATGTACCTAATAGAAAAATTCAAATATTTCATACATTTGAAGCACGTTCTTGTTGAGATGGATCCCCCTGCGATGCAATTATGTCCATTTATTTTACCATCTCCCTGTACACTTTTTTTCAGCATTCCTACTGGCATATTTTAGATATCATCTTGTTGATCCTTTGTGATTTTCATAATCTTCCTGAAAAAAGTAACATGACAATTAAATAGTTTTATATTGATATATGAAAATTAAATATAAAAATATTGATATCAATAAATTAGGATTTATTTGTAGTAATATATACATATTCTAGAAAAGATTTTTTAGGAATATTATTTTTTGAATGATTATTTTTTGTTGTTCTATGTTTTTTCTATTGCAAGTCTGATGGGTCTCATTGACCATTGCTCTGGAAATGCTTCATGTAGTTTAGATATAAACTGGTTCTTCGAATCATTGGATTGATTTCTGTATTGTAAGTGGAAAGTATGTCTATACGTTCGTTCCACTATATCACTCATAGTTTTGTAAAAAAAATTCCCCCTTTCATTAACGTCCAACACCACTCCAGATGAGCTAAGAACTAATTTATCATCATTTACATCTTCTATAATTTTTATTTTCTTAGGATCACATTTTGTTCCTTCATTGTTGGTCCCAACTGTAGAACATTAAACATATGTGAATTAATAGATTGTTTTGAACATGTTATCTAATATTTTAAATTAAAAAATTAATGAAAATTAAAAAAAAAAATTCATATTGAATAGAATTTTTTCATCCACCTGGTTCATCCTTTTGCAATTTTTCCATCAAGCGTTTACGCTCTTCTACACTTAGATCACAAATAATCTTATCTAGCTTCCTCATTTTATGGCTCTGCAGGACACACACTAACCAATACATATTAGTTAAACTTACATATAGTTCAAACATATTAATTTTTTTATATAATTTACAAAGAACTTTATTTTTTAACATATTAATTTTGTATATAATTTACAAAGAACTTGCCTTTTATTCCTTTCTATATGTGTTATCTTTGTATCCATCATTGTAATGTCCCCAAGGCCGAGCCCCATTGTAAATCTTGCTTATGAAATGAATTGTAAATATGTTTTATAGGCTGGTGAGCCAAGTTTATTTAAGTTGGTGGGCTTATGTGATTGTTAGGCCAGAGAGCCTAAGGGTTGAAGGCCAAGAGCTTGATTTTGTACATGAATCAATGCAGAAAATTAATAAAATATAAACACCGTTGCGTGCAAACCGACCACAATGAATGAGTGATGGGGGACTAAGCTTCCACAGAGTGGGCAAGGGATTAGGGGCTAGAAGGTGGGAAGAGGGGCTAAGTGTTGAGCCTAGGGGGATAAGATTAGGGGCTTAAGTCCTTGGGGAATAATATTAAAATATTATTCCAAAAGACATGTGAATATTATGTTTTATCCTAAGTTCTTTTTTGAAAAGACAAGAAACTCCAAATGGAAGGAACGCATGCTGAAGGAATGCATGTAGTTTCATGGGTGACAAGTGTCAACCCAAGCCCATGCAAATAAAATAGCTGAGATGAGCCGTGGTGAGGGTTCCTCCACCATTCGACCCTCGACTGCCTGGGCATGAACTCGTCGGACCCTTGCAAGAGACCTCGTGCCATTCTGAAACCAGGGATGAAGTCTGTGTGTTGATTTTGGGGATAGCCTGTGTTGATTTCTAGGAAAGTTGATGCATCCTTTGTCTGAGCAGATGGAGCCTGTGTGTGGAGTATTAGTCCCAAAGCCGTAACTATGAGACCAACCTATCATTGCTGAGCCTGTTTGTAAAGACCGTATCTATTTTCCCCGTTGGCTGTTGTGGCCATGCAGTGTTGGACTGCGTGTGGCTTATTGGCTAGTTTGTACAACACTCTCTCCAGGTGAGAGAGGTGATTGAAGTTGGAAGAACAAGTTTCTTGGCCTATGAGTGACTCTCCCCAGGTGAGAGAGTGTGCAGAGGAAGGAGAGAACTCCTGGAAGGAACCCTGTAGCTGCCACAGAGCTCAGAGACCTTCGGTTCGGTCTGTTGCTGAAATCCAAGGCAAGGGAGGTTAGCATCCAAAGGACTGTCTAAGTGATAGAGAAGGTGTATACTCCTGGGGTGGAACAGGCATGTGGGGAAGGAGAGTCTATGGGCAATGAGTATGAGTGGTTCATGGGAGAGAATTCCTTCCTTGTGACTGTGTGTTTTCCCTGTAACTTCAGCCTAGCCTAGGATCCCTTGCCTTGGGGGTGGAGCTTAGTCCTAGCTCGGGGGTGACCCACTGCTGTGCTTGATGAGTAGTGTGGTCTAAGGCCGGGAGGTTCATGGAAGGCCTGCACCTGGTTGGTGGAATTACCACAGTTTCAAAGATAAGTACCAGATGATGTTTTAATTACTTTTCTGCATGTTTGTGTCTTTATATTTATCATGTATTATGTTGTGCATACGAATTAATGTTAAATCCATTGATTATTTATAAAAGCAGTAATTCTTATGGTTACTCTGAGTTTAAATGTGTTTCATTTGTTTAAATGCATGTATTATATATAGAATTAAGTATGAGATTGTTATTCCATGTAGTAATGTTGACCCGACCATAGGGTTGACGGTTGGGAGCGTTACAGTTTGGTATCAGAGCGTTACAGTAATATGAAAGAGTGTTACAATCATAATTTTTGTGACTTAAACTATTCTCATACATTTTTTTTTATCAATATACAACATGTACCATTCAATACATAAAATGTTAAATATATTTTATAAATAAATCACATAATCTTCACCAAAAAAAGTATCCTGGTGCAATGTATTAATAGTAAAGCATTGGTGTGTTACATGTTATCAAACACAACACTATAAAAAAGATTTAAAAGAACAATAAATTAGAGCGGTGTGCAATATATCGTTAACAACACTGATGTGTTTAATGTTAAAAATGCATTGATAATATATATATATATATATATATATATATATATATATATATTACAATGGTGTGACAAGTATCGTTAACAACACCGCTCCAATTGAAAAAAATGAAAATAAAAAATACCATAAATAAATAAATTTAACATGTTTTTTTAATTATTTGCAGCATAGTCGGTGCATTTGTATTTGTAAGTGCACCAGTGTGTTATATTACATAAGATGCACCGATTACCCAAAACTATTTAAAAAAAAATGTGACAGGACTGAGAGAGTTTGGATCCAATGCATCACATATCAAACACATTTTATATGGAAACATAAACCCATTAAAGCTAAAAACCTAAAATGAAAAGCTATAATTATGAATTGATAGAGGGAGTTAAACCCTAAGTTGAATTTTTACAGTCACACAAACAAGAAGAAGCAAGGGTTGAAGGTAAGTATGATTTCCTTTATTATTTTTTTTTCCTGAATCACAAAACCCTTCAATTTCTGATTTTTTGAATAATTTTGTTGCTCCAAAAGGGTTTTGAATGAATTACCATACCCTTGCAATTCTGATATTCTAAATAACTCTTCTTTCAAAAGTATTGATTTGTTTCTCCACAATTCTCCCATGTATGTCTCTCTTGCAAATTTGTACCCTGTAAATTTTGGCAAAATAATAAAATATTGAATAGCTTAATACCCATGAACGGATTTATGAAAATTGTTTTAAATGAATCGCCATAGTTACCTTCAAATTCTGATCTTCTGAATAAATCATGTTGCTCCACGGTGCTCTCCGGTATGACTCTCCTGCAAACCTTTCCACTATAAATTTTGGTGAAATAATGAAACAGTGAATAGGTTTTTACTATTTAAATGACTTTCTGAAATTAGATTTTAAATTCCCACTCATTTTTCAATTGTAAAAAAACAAAGTCGTGTTTTTTTTTTTTTAATTTTTTTCAAAACTTCGGTGCGTTTATTACTTTAACACATCGATGTTGATATGTATACAACACACTGATGCGTTTTAAATTTTTGGAGCACCGATATTGGATAATTTATTTTTTTATTATTTGAATTCATGGGCTCAGTGTGATGCGTATATAAACGCCTGATGCTTTACAATGTTATAGATGCACCGGTGCGTGTTTGTTACAGTAACGCACTGTTATGTTTTTAAAGTTATTTGAATTTTTATTTGCACACACAATAATATATTCATCTTAAATTATTTTTCATGATGCATCCACATGACTTGTATTACATCATAGTATACATTTTGCACTTAAAGTCTCCTTATTCCTAATAATAATTGACTGTTGATTTTTCTCAAATGAAGGGAGAGAAGCTTACAATATCAAATGGTCAATTCTTCGAATTCCATCCCGTTCCATATTGCTCAAAGTCCCTCGCGGAGTTCTCCCTTTCCATCTTGAGTAGGTTCATATTTTATTTATATTTCGATTATCTAATTGAATTTATTTTTGTTATCCATGTCAATCTGAATAAAAATGTATCCAAATTTGCAAGATCCTGATTCATAATCAAGTTCATATGCAGATAATATTCCAGTGCTAGTTCAAAAACGTTGGAAGCTCTTATCAGGAGAAACATACCGCAAGTAGTTGGTAGATGAAAATGGACAACCACTTTACGCTGCCAATAGTAACATGCCATCTTCCAGCTGCAATCCTGGGTCAGTGATGGTAATAATTGTTTTGTATAATGTGATTTGAACAAACCAATTGCATTGTTCTTACTAATATGATCGATGTACTAATATTCAATATTTTTGAAATTAGGATTCTAGTGATGATGAACGGCCTACCTATCATCTTCCATTGCACCCCACTACAATGTCAAATCAAGAGAAGACTGCAATAAGAGCACAACTTGGAGAAGAAGCATACCAAGAATGGTTGAATCAACCACCTATCCAATTCCCACTATGTCCAGATTCACCAATTAGGAATGACTACAACAATAATAGTTCTTCACAAGTTGGAAATGGAGTCAATGAAATATAGGTTGGTATGGATGATTATTTATGGGATACAAATTCCATGGAGATAATGTTGTTAGATGCATTCCAGAACGATGAGTGAGGGTATGATGCTCATATCATTGATACCTTATTTGAAAGTTTGAAAGTTGCTTCCATCACCCCTCTCTTTAGATCTAGCTGGACAAAGTCTACCCAATTGGGGACAACAATGTTACTGTACAAATTGAAATCAAAGTTTGGCATGTCAAACACATGTTTCTCGACAATATTTAGGTAACTGATCATCATTAAGTCCCTCAAAATTTGAGAAATATTGTCACACAATCAACATTAAAAACGATCGATTTTATGAACGTTAAATAACATTGTACATTTCTATTTCCCACTAATTGTAGGTTATTCAAATATAAGGTTCTTCAGAGCGATAATGTCTTGCCCGACAGCTGCGAAGAGGCAAAGAAAATATTGAAAATATTGGGTGTTGAGTACATATCATATCATGCATGTATGAATGATTGTATTCTATATAGAGGAGAATATGAGAACACAGAGATGTGTCTGAAATGTGGGCATGATAGATATCATAAATCAAATAAAAAGGGTAAATCACATGGTCCTCCTCATATGATATTGAGGCACATACCTATAATCCCAAGGATTCAAAGGCTATTTTGTTTCAAATAATTAGCTATGTTGCAGGGATGGCATACCTCGAACAAAAGTGATTCGGGAGTTATGAAAATCCCAACAGATTCAATATCCATGAAGCATATAGAGGATACATGGCCCAGAAAATTCAAGGATGATGTACGAAGTTTGAAAATCAGCATATCCATGGATGGCTTCAACCCATATTCCCTCCAAAACACCAACTATTCTGTTTGGCATGTAGTAGTGATCAATAACAATATGCCCCCATGGTTTTCCATGAAAAGAATGAACATCTTATGTTGGCTCTTATAGTCCTTGGTAGAAGACAAGTGAATAATATGGATGTCTACCTACAACCATTGGTAGATGAATTGAAGGAATTATGGGAAGGGATACATGTATACGATGTATAAAGACCCATCACAACATAGAGGAATTTTACGTTGTATGGAATATGTGTTTACACCACACATGATTATCTAGTCTTAGGAGTTTTCTCTAGTAAATTACACGTTTATTGATTTTTTTTTTATATACGTAACGATATTTTTTGGCATATTTAATTCATTGTGACTATTCTGGACTTCAATGCTAACATGCTCTATTGTATACATTAATAATTTCGTAGGTCTTGTAACAAAAGGATATCATGAATGAAAATGTTATGGACCTTCTCTGAAGGCTAGGTGGTCCAACTACCTACTAAAGCCAGTGTACGACTATTCTAGGGTATTCTTGCATGTGCATGTTGTTTTCTCATTCCTTTCCCATGAGGACATTGAAAGGAATAATGTCCCAACTTCTTTCAATTCTAACATCTAATTTTTTATACATCCTTCTTGTGGTATGATCTTCTAGTCTTGTTTTGACTGATATTTCTCCTTTCTTTCCTTTCTTTCCTTTTTTTCACATGAGAAACATTATCTTGGCTTTCTTCATCATTTGTCTTCTTTGATTTGGATATCAATCTAGATTCTTCTTGGGTACAGTCTGTCCACAACTTGTCAAACTTTGGAAATTTGCTTCTTGCAAAAATTCCTTGAACAAATGGGTCTCAAGAAGAAGGAAAACCATTGAGCATAGTAGTCACAAGATCTGCATCATCCATCGAGTCTCCAATAGTTTCTAGTTGGTCCTTGATATGTGCAATTCTCATGAAGTAGTTTGAGACTGTTTCTGAGTTGTTCATCATCACATTTTAGATTTGATGCCTTAGGGTTAGTTTCCTATTGGTATTATTACTTTCATATAGTATGGTTAGGGAATCAAACATTTCCTTTAATGTATTCAATTATTATACATTGGGGATCAAGTTATCCTTGATTGAATCTGTCAAGATTCTCTTGGCATTGATTTCATTCTTCTTGAATTTTGATTTGGCATCTTCTTTTTCTGGTTCTGGAAGCACCTACTTGACATGATCCAACAACCCATTCTCTTCTATAATGAGGAGTATTCTATGCTTCCATGATCTGATTTTTTCTACTCCATCCAACCTATCCTCAACTCTCATACTGGTAATCATTTACACTGGTAGAAACCCTAGGACTGAAAAATCCCAAAATTTCAAACTTCACCAAATTGCAATCTAAGTGTTGAAGTGAGTGTGCTAGGGTTAGACGAGTTTCTATGAAGTGGAATTAGTCCCAATGACTTGGAAAAAGTGCTCAATGATATTGACAAAAGAATTGTGTAGCTGCAAATCTCAAGATATTTCCTTCCAGTTGTTAGATTGTCTTGAAGGTAACCAACTATGATACCATGTTGGATTTTCTTAAATTTTCAAAGCAACAAATTTACTAATGTATTTATATATTCTTTCACATTAAAAATGATATACCATATACTGAAATTATGAGTAGCATGAACAAGCACAAGAATACACAGAGAGTTATCCTGGGAAAACCCCAAACCCTAGAAAAAATATTGTTAACCTTTCTTAGATAGATTTTTTCCAATAATATAATCCAACCATGAACAAGCTCACAAGAGAAAATTGATAATGAAGAAACCCTAATACAAGGATAGCGCACCAATCAGGGCTAGCACACAAAGTAGCTACACCAACAACACCATGCAAGGCCAACACACCTCTTCCCAGAGATAGCACACAAACTAAACCACCACCAAGAATAACCAAGAACTCCAGTTGTTGCAGAGCTGCGTCTTCTCTTTGCCTCAGACTAGCGCCTTCTTATTGAGTGAGATATGAGTGAGTGAGTGTATCCAAATGAGCAAGAAGTATTCTTATTTATAGTCTTCAAGTCACTTTAGCTGGGGTCAAATTCTTCTTTGAGAAATTATATTTCCTCTTTATCTTTTCCCGTGGGCCGACTTCTCTTCCTGGAGGTTCTGTTTCCGCTTTATTCTTTTCCCGTGGGCCGAAATTTATTCCGGGGTGTTCTTGCACTATTCAATGGTCTTCCTTTGACTTATGGAATCTTCTTCTCTTCTAAGAAAGGTTTTCCAGGAGGAAAATACTCCCGCGGCTACCAAAACATCAACATTGATCCAGTGAAGACAATATTTGTTCCAGAAAATACTTGAGACTTTGATGATCAATTTTTATTTGGAAGTGTTACCCCAAGAGATAAGGATGCTAGAGATCCACAATGTGCAGAATAGCTAACATTTCCTTTTCATGGGTGGATTGGCCCAATTGGATCTCAGATAAAAAAAAATTGGTGAAAGCCAAAGGTCGACCATCTTGCATGAGGACAACCCCAATTCCTTTCCCCTAGGCATCAAACTCCAATACAAAGGTCTTATTGAAGTCGAGGAGAGCCAGAACCAGAGTAGTGCACATAGCCGCTTTCGAATATTGGAAGGAATGGTCGGATACTGGATTCCAACTACAATCATTCTTTTTAAAGAGCGTTAAGAGGGGAGCTGCAATTTTTCCATAATTCTTAACAAACTTGCGATAATAGATTGTCAAACCCAGGAAGCCACATAGAATTTGAATACTTTCCGGGCATAACCAATCCTGCATAGTTTCAATTTTATTCAGATCCATCCTGACACCATCCTTTTCGATAATATGTCCTAGGTACTCAACTTTAGAGGCTTCAAAAGCACACTTAGACTACTTAAGATAAAACAAAATTTGTGAGATAGTAGCTGGAAAATTTGATCCAAATGGGAAATATGGGATTTCCAAGTTTTGTTATAGATGATAATATCATCAAAGAAAACCAAGACAAAATGACAGAGGAAAGGATGGAAGACATGATTCTTGAGACTTTAAAAAGTGGAGCAATCATTGCAAAGGCTGAATGGCATAACCAAGAACTCAAGTAATCGTCATGAGTTCTAAATGCAGTCTTGGGAGTGTCTTCTTCTTTCATACAAATTTGGTGGTATCCAAAGTGGAGATCAAGTTTGGTAAAATAATGAGCACCACTTAATTCATCCAAAAGGTCATCAATGACAGGAATGGGAAATTTGTCTTTGATGGTGAGTTTGTTGAGAGCGCAAAAATTACGAGACATGCGCCAAGTACCTTCTTTCTTGAGTACCATGACTATTGGAGAAGAATAGGGATTGGTACTAGGATGGATGACATCAACATCTAGAAATTCTTGAATAATCTCCTCAATTTCATTCTTCTTGGTGAAGGGATGATGATAAGGGTGAAAATTTGGAGGAAGATTGCCTGAAACTAGAGGAATATAATGATCATGGACACCTCATGAAGGGGGAAATCCCTAGGGGGTTTGAAACATATATTGGTGTTGGGAGAGGATAGATTGGAGGTCAGGATGTACAAATGGTGCCTCAATTTCCTGAATGGAATGAAGTTGGGAAATAATTCCAAAGTGACCTTTTTAGAGGAGCGTTTCCATTTGGTGGGAATTGATGATCTCTGGTGACCTTGTTGTGATTCCTTGGAACTAATGTTGTTGTCCCTTTTGCTAGAATTGCATGGTTAATTTATGGAAATCCATGGTGATAGGGCCAAGAGTATGTAACCGTTCTACACCCAGTACAATGTTAGAACTACCCATGTCAATAGAAAACATATGAGATTTCAAGTGGTACTGACCAGTTTGGAGGTGCACATTTTCACAATGCCCTCCACATTTCATGGAAGCACCATTGGAAATCATGATTTGGAAATTATTAATTGGATGGATATAACAATCGACGTCTTGGGAAATGCGACGATGAATAAAATTATTAGTGTTGCCATTTTCAACTAGAATGCTGATTTTATGGTTCTTAATATAGCCAATTAACTTGAGACTTTGAGGAGCAGAGAAACCCATTAGTGCATTCAAAGAAATCAATGTTTCAACTTCCTGTGGATCAGAGGGATGATTAAGATCATTTGGTGGGGGTAGCTCAGGTACATGAGAAACATCTGCCTCTTCTTCAAAAAAATCCTCCAACATAGCCATAAAAAGATTATGTTCCTTGCACTTGTGCCCCAAAAAATACTTATCATCACAATTATAACAAAGACCCTTAAGTTGGCGTTTATCCATTTCA
>JZKD02S1425098.1:156454-172711 GCA_000966675.3 Picea glauca | reverse complement strand
TCTTTAGACTATGGTTATGGTTGTTGTTTTTGTGGATGATACATAGCAAGTAGGTCCATATTTATTTTGTAGAAAATATGTTGTATTTGTTGGTAGTAATGGAAGTAATGAAATACCCCAACGTTTAAGCCATGTTCATTATGATGTGTTACATGGATCATTGGTTTATTATTGCATTTTAGGTATTCCTTGTTATATTTAATATGAATGTTGAGTATGTGGTTGTAAGTTGTGAATCAATAGAGAAAATAAAAAAAATGAACTAGTTATTGTTTAAGTAGAGGTTTTAATGGTTGTTAGGTTCCAGATCTATTATAATAGTAGAAAACAAAAAAAATGCAGAGAATAATAAAGGAACTCAAAATATAAGGAACCACAAAACCAAAATAATACCTTTATTAATAGGAAACAATGTTAACTTACCTCTTTGAGGGGGAAACCACCAGTAGAGCAACACTCTATTAAAATAATTCTCAATACAAAGACTTATCATGCCCTCGACTCCTATTTATACTAAATCTATCTACCAAAAGAACAATCTAGAGGAAGATCTTTCTAGAAGAGGAATCTTCTATTAGGTCTTCTTACATTCAACTTATTATTCCTTATTACTAGGCCTTATTAATATCAATCTTTATTACATGGAAAATATATTATTCTACCTACATGATGGGTTAGGGAGGTTCGGTCCCTAACATGCCCCCCCCCTTAAAATTATCCTTGTCCTCAAGGCTTGAGATGAGGAAATTTCTGTAGAATGATAGTTGGCTCCCAGGTGGCATATTTTGGTTGTGTTTCCTTCTAGTGAACTAAAACTTCCTTGATAGTGTGTTGACGGAGATGATGCTCACGCTGGTCTAAGACTGCTTGTGGCTGCAACCAAATGGAACCTTCTTCATCCAACTTAGGTAGATTGGTATGAGTATGGAACCTAGTGCCAAGTACTTTCTTTAAGAAGGAAACATGAAAAAAGGGTGGAGATTAGAGTGACTGGGAAACTCTAACTGGTAGGCCACTAGCCCACTCTCTTGAGAATACAGTAAGTACCATAGAATTTGGGGTTGAGTTTCTAACAGTGTTGGGATTTGAGTGAAATCTTCTTATAAGTTTGTAGACGAAGAAAAAATTGGTCCCTTTAGTAAATTCTTGTTCAGAATGGCCCTGATTGGCTTGTTGTTTCATGCGATTCTAAGCCATGACCAAATTTTCTTTGAGATTACGGAGGATGGCCATGTAGACGGTAAGAGTTTGATCCACCTGCTGAACCTTGGAGACATTGGGAATGCATGATAGAATTGAAGGTGTATTTTTTCCTTAGTCTGCTTCAAAGGGAGTCATGTGAGTGGCAGTGTGCTAAGAGGTGTTGTACCACCATTCAATGAGGGGTAACCACTGTTCACCCATTGATTTTTTTTGTCATATGTAAAACAACTCAAATAGGTTTCCAAACACTTGTTGACTGTTCTAGTTTTTCCATCAATTTGGGGATGATATGTTTTGCTGAGATTCAATTGGGTTTCCTAGAGTCGGAACACTTCTTTCCAAAAAGTGCTAGTGAAAGTTGGATCATGGTAAAAAACAATAGAATGAGGCATTCCATGGAGTTTGAAGATATTATCCATAAAAATTTGAGCCATGGTGGATGTTGTGAATGGGTGTTGAAGAGTACATAAATGAGCATATTTGGAAAGACGATCCACTACTACCATGATGACTGACTTATTTCCTGATTTAGGTGAGCCAACAATGAAGTCCATAGAAATATATGTCCAAATAGTAGGTGGGATCATAAGCAGTTGGAGTGTGCTTGGAGATTTGACTATCTCTCCCTTATTGCGTTGACAGGTATCACATTCATCCACAAAGGTGCTAATGTCATGTTTCATTTCGTCCTAGAAAAAAGAATGTTTGACCCTTTCATAGATTTTGGTAAAACTAGAATTCCCAGCTGTAGGTGAAGCATGTAACTCAGAAATCATGGTGGATTTAAGGTGCTAATGTCATGTTTCATTTCGTCCTAGAAAAAAGAATGTTTGACCCTTTCATAGATTTTGGTAAAACTAGAATTCCCAGCTGTAGGTGAAGCATGTAACTCAGAAATCATGGTGGATTTAAGATTACGGATCCTACTATAGTGTTTGGATCAGTCTTGAAAGTTTGGGGTCTTGCAACCATTCCTGGTGAACCTCCTGAATCCAATCCACGATAATGAAAGAGAGGAAAAAAAGGGACCTGTCTTCTTCATACTTTCTGGAAAGGGAATCAACCACCACATTTTATTTTTCTTTTTTGTAGATGATCTCATAATCATATCCAAACAACTTTGTTTCCCAGTTTTGTTGCTTGTTATACTTTCTTAAATTTTCAGAGCAATAGATTTACCAATTTATTTATATCTTCTTTCACATTAACAATCATATACCATATATTGAAAATATGAGTAGCATGAAAAAGCACAAGAAGACACAAAGATTTATCATGTGAAAACCCAAAACCCTGGAAAAACCCATCCAACCTTTCTTAGATAGATCATATCCAATAATATAATCCAACCATGAACAAGCTCATAAGAGAAAATTGGGAAACCCTAATGAAGAAACCCTAATACAAGGCTAGAACACCAATCATGGCTAGTGCACCAAATAGTTGTAGCAGAAATACCATGCAAGGCTAGCACATCTCTTCTCAGAGATAGTGCACAAAATAAACCACCACCAAGAATAACCAAGAACTCCAGTTGCCACAGAGTTATGTCTTCTATTTGCCTCAAATTGGTGCCTTCTTCTTGAGTGAGAGATGAGTGAGTGAGTGTATCCAAATGAGAAATAAGTCTTCTTATTTATAGTATTCAAGTCACTTTAGATGAGGACGACTTCTTCTCTAGGAAATTCAATTTCCCCTTTATCTTTTCTTTTGAGCCAAATTCTCTTCCTAGAGGTTATATTTCCTATTTATTCTATTCCTGTGGGATGAATTTTATTCCGGGGTGTTCTTACACTTTTCAATAGTCTTCCTTTGACTTTTGGAATCTTCTTCTCTTCTAAGAAAGATTTTCTAGGAAGAAAATACCTCCCGCATCTACCAAAACATCAACACTCCCTCTTAGCTAGGGAGGTATTCTACCAAGATGTTTTCTTCTAGTAATCCAATGAATACCACTATAGTCCAATGGCTATATTAGAATCATATATTATCCCCAATTCTACCACCATGCCATCAGTAGCTCAAAACTTCCGCCATATTCTCTATGACTATGCTGCAATCAACTAGTAGCACACAACTACTACCATGCAGTCCAGTAGTACAAAAATACTACCATAGTCTCCACAGCTATGTAGAAATCAACTAGTAGCACACAACTAATACCATTTTGTCTAGTAGTACAAAAATATTTCCATAGTATCCACGACTATGTAGCAATCAACTAGTACCAAACAACTACTACCATGTTGTCTAGTAGTACAAAAATATTGCCATAGTCTCCACGACTATGTAGCAATCAACTAGTAACACACAACTACTACCATGACGTCCAATAGTAAAAAACTATTGCCATACTCTTCACGACTATGTAGCAATCAAATAGTATCACACAACTACTATCATGTTGCCCAGTAGTACAAAACTATTTCCATAGTCTTCACAACTATGTTGTGATGTTTCTCCTCTCTTAGTAATATTATTTACACCCATCCACTAGGAAAGAATGCGACCATATCCCCAAGGATACGTCATGTTCCAAGAGCATGCTACAAGTCCCATTCGCACCTAGCCACCTCACATGGAATAGGAAAGACTTGTGCCATGCTACACATTACTCCCTTAGTCACTCCACATGACTGATATGGGAAACCCTTGTTAAAGGGGGAGATTTCTAGAGTAGAAAAAAAACACCCCCCTCTCAATGAGGGTGGACATTCTGCATCACGTCGAGCTTGTCTATGAAGTACTCATACTTCACTTTAGATAGAGGCTTGGTGAGAATGTTGGCTATCTTCTCATTTGTGGATATGTACCATAGCTCCACTGTTGCTTTATGCACCATGTCTCAGATGTAATGATATTTGATATCTATATGCTTTGACTTGTCATGGAAGACTAGATTCTATGAATTCTTCACACAACTTTGACTATCACAATATATCAAAGTTGGCTCCAACTCTAGATCAAAAAACCTTGCAAGCAACTTCTAAAGCCACACTGATTCACGTCTTGCAACATTGGTTGCGATATACTCTACCTCTTCTATACTAAGTGCCACTCACATATGTTTTCTGCTCAACCATGAGATCATACTTGATCCCAAACTGAAGCAACATCCTGATGTTCTTTTTTGGTCCATTGCACTCCCTACCCAACCAGAGTCTGAATAACCTTATAACTTAACTTCTTCGTCCAAGACATCTAATTCGATATCTAATTGTACAATGTAGGTACCTCAACTCATGCTTTTATACTATCCAATGTACATGTCTAGGATCAACCATGTACTGAATCAAACTGCTCACTGTAAAACATATGTCTGGTCTGGTGTTAACCAGGTGCATCAAGGATTTTATCAATTTCCTGTACAATGTGGGATCAAGCAAAGATGAAGATACATCACTCAAGAGCTTCAGATTCGTAACCATATGTGTGGCCATGGACTTTCAGTTCATCATCCTGAATCTTTGCAAGATCTCAACTGTATATTTTCCTTGGCTAAGGAAAATGCCATCTGGTCTCTTCCACACCTCCAATCCCAAGAAATAGTGCATCAAATCCAGATCCTTCATTTTGATTCTAAAGCGAGTCCCTCTTGCACCCATCTATGAGCTTCTCATCCCCTGTAAGAAACAGGTCATCCATATATAGGATCAAAATCAATGGGAAACCATATTCAACCTTGTAGTAAAGGTTGGGATCTGTATCACTCTTGGTAAATCCTAAGCTCATTAAATTGTTAGAAAAATAGGATCACAGAAAAATACAATAAAAAAAATGTGGAAATAAAACACAGAAGATACACAATACAATAGAGACACAAATATACGTGGTTCACCCATTGTGGGCTACGTCCACTAGAGAAATTTCCAGGTCCTTCCTTTTATTATCCAACAAAATGAAGGGATATGACCTACAACTCAGCCGTTGTAACTTCCTCTTCTTCCTCTCATGGTCTCCTCTTCAGAATACAATAATCACACACATAAAAAATCAAAATACAATTCTCTCATAAAAGAGGGTTGCCTTATAGGGAAAAAATCCCTAAAATAACTTCTACTGTTAGATCTGCGACCTTATAATGAACAGTCCATATTGACTACAGACTTATAATATTTTACAAGGCATTTTTTCCCAATATTTCACTTCGGGGGAGCCACCCTCAAATCCCTCACCAGGGGGGAGATACAAAAATCGTCGCCACCCCCCCAAACGCCCCCGGGGAAAATGGTGGGGGGGAAATCCCCCCCACACCCCCCCCCCCCGTTAGGGAATGGGGTCCAAGCACGGCTGAAACAAACCTCTGAATCAAGAACATAATTAGGCTCCACAACCAACAATCTCCCACTTGGAGACTGATAAAAAAAACTCCACTGTTGTTGTACGTGCTAGACTATACTCCACCTTGGACCTGGAAAATTTATCACCTTCACCTTCACGCTTGAATACCAATTGAAATTGAGCAGGAACTCAATTTCTCCCTTGTTACTCCCTTTGTTAACATGTCTGCATGATTTTGGCTAGTATGTATCTTATCCAAATTCAAATGTCCATCTTCCAAGACAGATCATATGAAATGGTACCTAAGTTGTATATGCTTAGTCTTTGAATGGAATACTGAGTTCTTTGCAAGATGAATGACACTCTCACTGTCACAATACAACCTGCTATTCTCCCTCTTCTTTCCCAATTCCTCCATAAACCTCTGTAACCAAATCATTTATTTACTAGCCTCTGTAGCAACAACATACTATGCTTCTGTTGTTGAAAGTGCAACAACCTTTTGTAGTTTTGAAATCCAACTTACTGCTATTCAACCTCTAGTAAAAACATACCCTGTGGTGCTCCTCTTATTATCTTTATCACCTTCCATATTTGAATCAACACATCCTTGTAGAACAATGTCTGAAACTCCAAAGCATAATACATGAGTAGCAATACCTCTCAAATCTCTGAGAATCCACTTTACTGCCTCCCAATGTTCTTTACCTAGATTGTTCATATACCTACTCACAACTCCCACTACATGTGCAATATATGGTCTTGTGTAAACCATCACATACATCAAGCTTCCAACTGCTAATGAATAAGGGACCCTGGACATGTATTCTATCTCCTCCCATGTCGTGGGACACATTTCCTTAGTTAATTTGAAATGGTTGGCCAAAGGTGTACTAACTAGTTTTTCATTCTACATTCTAAACCTCTCCAACACCTTCTCTATGTTCTCACCCTGAGATAATGTCAATTTGTGATTTTTCCTATCTATTGTTATTCTCATACCAAGGATTTTGTTTACAGCACCCAAATCCTTCATTGCAAATGAATTAGTTAATTTATTCTTGAGCACATTTATGTCTTGCATATTAGACCCTGCAACAAGCATGTCATCTACATATAATAATAAGATAATACAGCTTCCATTTTCTAGCCTTTTAAAATAAACACAGTGATCAGAATGACATATACTATAATCTTGTTCTGTCATAAACTTGCCAAACTTCAAATACCACTGCCTTGGATCTTTCTTTAGGCCATAAAATCTATTATTCAACCTGCATACCAAATTCTCCTTCCCTTTGACCTCATACCCCTGTGGCTGCTGCATATAAATGCCTTCATCCAAATCCCCATGGAGAAAAGTTTTTTTTACATTCAACTGTTCAAGATGCAAATCTTCTACTACCACAAGACTTAAAATGGTCCTAATTGAAGTCATCTTAACAACAAGAGAAAATATTTCATCAAAATCTATACCCTTTTTTTATGCAAACCCCTTTACAGCAAGTCTAGCCTTATGGCGCTTTTTTCCTCCATCTTCTTCCTTCAACCTGTGAACCCATTTATTCTGCAATGCTCTTTTTCTTGCAAGAAACTGAACCAAGTCTCATGTCTAGCTATTTACCAAGGAATCCATTTCCTCTTTCTTTCCTTGCTCCCACTTCTTTTTAGTGTCTACCTGCATTGCCTCTTCATAACATTTTGGTTCACCATAATCAATCAACAATAAATAATACAATGAAAGAGAGTATCATGAAGGGGGTCTACTTAACCTGATAGATATTCTAACAATGCTTGTAGGAGTTTGAGGTACCTGCTGCTCTTATTGTTGTACATTTTGATTTTCTAGTACCTTTGGAATTTATATTTTAGTAATCTCATCAAGCACTATGTATTCTGGTTTTTATTTTTCCTGTTTCTTTCCCTACAACTGATATTTGTACATGACCTTCTCATTGAATATGAAATCTCTACTCCTAATGATTTTTTGATTTTCATAATCCCATAAGCAATAAAAAAAATCATTAACACCATATCCAATAAAGGTACACTTCTTGGATTTTCCCTCAAGATTTTTTCTATTTTCTTTATCAATATGGACAAATGCTTCACAACCGAAAGATTTCAAAAATGAATATTTTACATTTTTACTTGTCCATGCCTCCTATGGAATGCCACCATCCAAAGAACTTGAAGGTCCTTTTTTATCAAGTAAACATCATTATCTACAACATCTTCCCAAAACTGTAAGGGAAACTCTTCATGCAATCTCATACTCGCACGCTCCATGATTGTCATGTTCATCCTTTCTGACACACCATTTTCTTGTGGTGTTTTTGGAACTGTCTTCTCTCTACAAATCCGATGGCATGAAAAATAATCATCAAACTCTTTGCTACAATATTCACCTCCATTTTTTGATTTGAGACACTTCAACCTTTTCCCTGTCTCATTCTCAACCAAAGATTTCCATTTCTTAAAAGTGTCAAAAACATCAGATTTTTGTCGAATGTAATAAGCCCAAGTTTTTCTAGTTGCATAATTAATAAAAGTAACATAATTATGAGAACCACCTAGAGATGATACCTGAGTTGGTCCCCATACATATGTATGCACAAGCTCTAACCTTTCACTCTTATTTTCTTTTCCAACTCTGAGAAATCTGACTCTCTTTTGTTTTCCATAAACACATTTCTCATAGAAATCCAAATCAATTTGTTTAAGATATGGCAAAAAATTTCTTTTGTGAAGTATCTGCATCCCCTTCTCACTCATGTGTCCAATCCTATGATGTCAAAGAGTTTTAACCACTCCTGTAGAATCTAAAGAGATATAAGAATCAATATTACCAGTACATAAATACAATGTACCTACCCTCTCTTCTTCTGCTATCACCAACGATCCTTTGGTGACCTTCCATGCCTTATCTGTAAATATGGATATACAACCTTCACTTTCCAATTGTCCTACTGAAATTAGATTTTTCCTTAGATATGGAACATGTCTGACCTCTTTCAATGGTTTCCATTATTTTTCTTTATTTGTACCTTTCCCATTCCAACAATTTTGCATGGTGCATCATCACCAAAATCAACCTGTCCAAAATCACCTTAACATTAATCTAGAAAATGTTTACTATGGGGTGTGGCATGAAATGAAGCCCTTGAATATACTACCCAAGAATCATAAATATTATCTACAGAAATAATCAAAGCATCTTGTAACACATCACATGTCAGATTTGCTTCCTGATTTTTTTCCTGTTGTCCATCTCTTTGTTTCTTTGGAGCTCTACAGTCTTTCTTCAGATGTCCTTTCTTTCCACAATTCCAAGAATGATCCAGGTGGATATTCGTGGCCACCCACCTATTCCAACTAGCTCCTCTTGATAGTTTTAGTTCAACACATTCCCTTTTACTTCTTTGTTATTGTGGGTTCTACACTTCTGGGGTTGTCTAAATCCCTACACATCTTCTAGGTGGATACTGGTGGCCTCCCACCTAATCCAAATGGCTTATTTTGTATGTTTTCATGTCAACACATCTTGTTGGACTTCTAGGGCCATTTTGGGGCCCTAAATAGTGTTTTTTGGGCTCACCACAGTCAAACTATAGAGAGAGTCAAAGTTTGATGACGAATGTGTTTCTTTCTAAACGACCTTTCCAATGGGCTATCACGCACCTAAAATGAATGTCGTATGGAAAAATTACAACCCCAGGAAATTGAGGTACCAACTTATCCATAGGGGCCCACATAACTTTTGGCGTTTCATCTCCTAGGGTTAAGTTTTTGGATGTCTAGGGTTTTGGCATTCATGAGTAATAATAAAAGGGCCTATGGAACCTCATTGTAATCATTATTCTCAAATGGATGCGCATATCAGCCACATCTCTTCTTAGAGATAGCTACCACCATTCGAGCAAGTGTTTCGGTTTTGCAGTTTTACAATTTCATCCTATTTCATTTATTCAATAGAAGATATTGTTCACTAGATATCTGTGTTGTTCTTCATATCTCTGTGTTTATTGTATTCAGTCTGTTAATCGGTTCGTTCTTATCCTAAATTTGGATCAGTGGTATTAGAGCGGCATGTTCTTCATTTATTTTTCTTCGTGCATGTCCCCGACAAGATCTAGGTACAATAAGTTGGGACTTGAACCAATAGAGTCATTGCAATATCGGTTGCGCCGAGCCCGACAAAACCCATGGGGAATGTAAAGAAATATGATGGAGCAGGATATCCTTTTAAAATATTGCTTGAGGAATCCCTCTTGCGACAAAGGAACGAAATGATGGACAAATTTGTGCAGATCCTTCAACGAATTCCCATAAGAGAAGCATCTTCATCAAGAGGCCATGAAACCCCCTTCAAGGTACATGTAAATTTTGATATTCCATTATTTGAAGGACTGATATATGCATATGTTGTAGATAAATGGTTGAATCTGCTAGAATGGTATTTTTTGTTCCACAATTTTTCTGATAGGGAAAAGATTACTTTTGCACTCCTTAAGGTCGTCCCCCATGTTAAGGACTGGTGGGATAATTACACGGAGAAAAGGGCCATAGAGAAATATGCAATATTTTTGGTTGCCCCTACATGGGATTCCTTCCGGGATGCCACTAAATAACAATACTACCCCATTGGAAGCTACGAGGACCAGCACACTAGATGGACCACCCTGCATCAAGAAAGAGACCAAACAGTAACATATTTCACCAATATTTTCCATACCCTGTACACCAATTTGGGTATCAAAGACTCTAAGCGACATGTGGTGCTCAAATACCATGTATTTTTTCATATATACATTCAAACATAAATGGAGTTTCTGGACATCACCTCCTTGGGTATGAATTATAGATATGTTGTCAAGATCGAGCATAAATATAAGCAGAAGAGGTGAGAGTTTGGATCTGCAAACTCCTCACAACCGAAGCAGGGAAAAGGAGGCCCCAACCCACACATCAAGGGGTAGATCAAATATGGCCACTCTCAGGACAACCGGTCCAAGCCACAACACAAGAAGGGTAATGAAGATATGAAGAAGGACACAGGAAAATGGTGTGAATACCATAAAATCCCTTGGCACAACACTGAATAATGCCGCTCCAAGTAGTCACTCGTAGTCAAGATAAAGGTTTCCAATTCCAAGGTCGATTCTGACTCCGAATCAAATCTAGAAGGAGGGGAGAAAATCATCAATGCTAAACCCAGTGCCATTGTCGCTAACACAAAAATCCATCCAAGCAAGCCATAAGAACCAAGGGAAGGGGAATGCCTCTTTCACTTATAGATGTGGGTAAAGGGGGATTTTCTCCATTTAATTGTCGATAGAGATAGTCAGAAGAACCTGATCTCAGTAGAGGTTGTCAAGCGATTGGACCTGTCGATGATACCACAACCACAACTCTACACCATCGATTAGATTTGCAAAGGAAGAGATCTCCATGTCAGCCAATATTTTCATCTTCCCTACGACATCAAGCCTTTCAAAGACGAGGTATTGTGCGATATTTCTCCCCTTGAAGTTTTTGATGCTCTTTTAGGAAAACCATATTTGTGGAAGCGTCATGTTGTGTATGAGTCTATACCCTACAGTGTTATTATTACTTTGGGCAGAAAATTGTACATGATACAAGAGGTAGCGCTGCCTACTTCTATTTCTTTAATCTCTACTAATAAATGTAGTAAGGTCATTTCATAGAATGGGAAGTTCATCTTCTTTGTGATCCATTCTCATAGTAGGAAGAAGGTCACTACCACATCCGTGGCCTCTACACAGAGCTTGTCTTTGTAGCAAAAGCAAGTGGATAGGATCATGGAAGAGTATAGAGACATCTGCTCCTCACCCATCAAGGTACCGACGCACTGCCAAGTCAAGCATCCAATTGATCTAACCCCTAGTGCACCTCTTCCTAATGAACCAGTCTATCGTAGCTTGCTAATGGAAAATGAAAATAATGGAAAATGAAAAAATCAAGCGTCAGATCCAAGATCTTCTTTAAAAGGGGCACATCAGACCAAGATCCTCCCCTTGTGGAAGCCCAATTGTACTAGTGTAGAAGAAGGATGGGACCTGGTGACTCTACATTTATTACAGTGCATTAAACAAAATTACAGTCAGCAACTAGTTCCCAATTCCCAAGATTGATGACCTTCTTGACCAACTCAAGGGGGAAATGTTCTTTAACAAGTTTTACCTAAATTCTAGCTACCACCAGGTTCCCATCGAATGAATTGATGTATGGAAGACAACTTTCAAATCTAAAGAAGGTCTCTTCGAATGGTTGGTCATGCCCTTTGGCTTAACAAATGCACCAACCACTTTCATGAGGTTGATGGATGATGTACTCTGACCTTTAACCAACTCTTTTGTGGTTATATATTTGGATGACATCTTCATCTTCAACATAATGTGGAATATCCAATAGGTTTTGAGCACTCTACAGAAACACAAGCTATATGCTAACTAGGAAAAATGATCCTTTTTCATGAATAGGGTCCAATACTTGGGATACATTGTTAATGGGCACGGGGTACATGTTGATCTAGCTAAGATCAAAGTCATCCGTGACTGGCCAACCCAAACCACACTAATCGAGCTTCGAAGCTTCTTGGGACTAGCCAACTTCTACCGATGGTTCATGTTGGGATTCTCCCATATTGCATGGGCCCTCAGCCAAGTGACCAAGGGAGGTGGCAGGGAAAATTTTGTGTGGGGGAGGGAACAACAATAAGCATTTGATGATTTGAAGCATTGCTTGTTCTCAGCTCCAACACTTTCCTTTCCCGATATGCAACAACCATTTGAGATTGAAACTGATGCATCTGGCTATGTTGTAGGCACAATTCTCACTCAGGACAGTCTTTCAGTGTCATACAATAGTGAGACACTCTCAGATAATTTTTAGAAATACCCCACCTATGATGAGGAAATATATTCCATTGTACAATCCTGTCGTCAATGGAAACATTGCATTATGGGAAAGGAGACTATCATCCACAATGATCACAAGCCTCTACAGTTCATACCAACAAAGGGGAAATTGCAAAACGACAACCATCAGAAGTGATCCACCTACCTATAGCAGTTCCATCTCAACATCAAGTATAATACACGGAGCACCAATCATGTCATTGACTGCCTTGGTCAACCTCCCATGGCTCCACTCACCACTGTGCTCCATTCCTTTGGACATGAGGCATATGAGTGGCCCCAACTTTATAAACAATATCTGGACTTCATCGCCACCTATCATCTCTTAGGTACTAGCGTGAATGTCACCGATTTTCATATTTAGGATGGTCTGTTATGCCATCTGGACCATCTATTTGTTCTTGCAAGCGAGCGTGCAAAGATGATTTGGGAATCCCACTATAGTCGGATGGCATGACATTTGGGCGTGGATAAAATTGTGTCCATTCTATAGAAACATTTTTATTGGCCAAAAATTTGACGGGACGTCAAAAAGTATATCAGATCTTGCACTGCCTGTGCCATTTCCAAGCTAGCCATCAAGAAGAAAGGATCATAAACCCCTCTTCCTACTCCCAATAATACTTGGGAATCCATCTCGATGGGTTACATGTCTGGCCTTCCATCCACCAAGAAAGGAAATGATTGTGTATTTGTGGTCGTTGATTGGTTTTCGAAGATGGCCATCCTCACAGCCTGCAAGAAGAATATCACAGCGGCAGATACTGCCAAGCTCTTCTTCGAATACGTGTGGGTCCATTTTGGGATACCATCGACCATCATCTCTGACTGGGACAACATATTCCTCAACACATGTTGGTCAAGTATTTGGTCATCGTTTCACACCAATATCACTAAATCCACTACTTTCCACCCCCAAACAGATGACCAAACAGAGGTCGTCAAACGGATGATTGTGCACATCATGTGCATGTACAACTCTAAGAATACACGTACATGGGATGAGAGTATCCCCTATGTTCAACATAGTTACAACAAGGCTCTCCATATCTCCACCAGCCATATCCCATTTCAAGTGGGGTTGGGATTCCATCCCTTGGGTCCCATTGATGTTGCACTACCTCTTTCAACCACACAGACAAAATTTTCCCATGTTGAGTCTGAGACCGACAAAGCCACCAGATTCATTGAGTGGATTCAACACATTCGCCAACATGTCCATGAGATTTTGTATAAATCCAATGCTAAGTACAAGCAGCGCCATGATCAACACAGGGTACAACACCAGTTTCAGGTTGGAGACAAATTCTGGTTACATTTGCAGAAGGAGCATCTTACAGGGCCCACAAGAAGCTCTTCTCCCTTCGATATGGGCCTTACACTATCACCAAGGTTGTGGTTAGAAATGATTTTGAACTTAACAATCCACCCTTTCTTGGCTTGCACCCAATATTCAATGTGGAGCTCCTTCGGCCATATTTTCCACCATTATTGAACACTTCAGATATTATAGAACAACTGACACCAATAGAGCTCAACCTTGATTTCATAGAACATGCATCCACTGATCAGATCATGGACACACAGGGAAAGGGAAATTTCTAGTAGAGGATCTAACTTTATCGAGTTGTCAAGGCATGACATCTCCTCCACCAAGGAAAGTGGCTCACTCGAGGCCAAATTCAACAGAAGTTTCCTCATTTTATGGGGGAACTCAATGCAATGGAGACCATTTCTTTCTAAGGGGGGAGGAATGATCGAGGTGGATATTGGTGGCCACCCACCTATTCCAAATGGATCCTTTTGACAGTTTTAGTTCATCACGTTCTTCTGTACTTCTTTGTCATTGTGGTTTCTACACTTACAGGGTTGTCTCAAGCCCTACAAATCTTCCAGGTGGATATTGGTGGCCACCCACCTAATACAACTAGATTATTTTGTATGTTTTCATGTCAGCACATCTTGTTGTACTTCCAGGTCTGTTTTGGGGCCCTAAACAATGTTTGTTTGGCTCTCGACAGTCAAACTATAGACATAGTCATAGTTTGACAGCGTAATGTGTATTTCTATGAAAGAACTTTCCAATGGGCTTTCACGCACCTAAAACGAAGGTCGTATGCAAAATTTACAACCCTGGGAAGTTGAGGTACCAACTTACCCATAAGGGCCCACATAACTTTTGGTGTTTCATCTACTAGGGTTAGGTTTTTGGATGTCTAGGATTTTGACATTCATGAATAATATTAAAAGGGCCTCTGAAGCCTCATTGTAATCATTCTTCTCAGATGGATGCATGTAGCGTCCACTTCTCTTCTCAAAGATAACTACCACTATTCAAGTAAGTGTTTCAACTTTGCAGTTTTACAGTTTCAACCTATTTCATTCATTCAATAGAATATATTGTTCACTCGATATCTGTGTTGTTCTTCATATCTCTATTTTTATTATATTTATTATGTTAATAAATTTATTTCTCTCCTAAATCCAGATCAAACACTCTATTTTTCCTAGTTTGGATTTGGATCTACCCTTCCTATAATTCCCATGGTTCCCTGATCCCTTTCCTCTATCCTTTTTTTCTTCCCCTGTTCTCCATGTTTAACACATTACCCGATGTCTCACCTATCCTTTTTCGTTGTATTTCCTTGCTAAGGATAACACCAAAAACATCATCAAATTTTAGAGTGTTTCAACCAGAGATAGAGTTACTTACAACCATGACCAAGCCATTCCAGGTTTCTGGAAATGAGCAAAAGATTAGAAGAGCCCTGACCTCATCATCAAAGTCCAATTTTACAGAACTTAGCTTATTAGTAATCGTATTAAATTCATTTAAATGATCTGCACCAAACCCACCTTCTGAAATCTTCATATTAAATAATTACTTCATTAGAAATACCTTATTGGACATTGAGGGTTTTTTATACAATTTATCAAATGCATCCATCTATTCCTTCATTGTCTTTTATTTTGAAATATTGAAAGCCATGGATTCTTCCAGGCTCAACCATATCGTTCCCGATGCTTGTCGAGAACCTCCCATTCTTTGTCCTTCATGGTTGTCGACTTCTTTTCTATTCCACCTAATGGTAGGAATAAATCCTTCTGATACAAATAATCTTCCATTTGTATCTTCCATAACTGGTAGTTTTGGTCATTAAATTTCTCGACCCTAAAATTTTCATCTTCCACCATTGCTCTCACTCGAACCAAGAACCATCTTTTCCTGCGAGTTACCTTTCGCTCTGATACTAGTTTTTAGAAAAGAAGGATCACAAAGAAATAAAATAAAAAAAATGCGAAAAAAAACATAGAAGATACACAATACAATAGACACAGATATACGTGGTTCACCTAGTGTGGGATACGTCCAACAGAGAAATTTCCAAGTCCTTCCTTTTATTGTCCAACAAAATGAAGGGATACAACCTACAACTCAACTGATGTAACTTCCTCTTCTTCCTCTCATAGTCTCCTCTTTATAATACAATAATCACACACATACACAGCCACAATACAATTCCCTCATAAAATAGGGTTGCCTTCTAGGGAAAAAATCCCTAAAATAACTTCTACAGTCAAATCTACAACCTTATAATGAACATTCTATATTGACTATGAAATTACAATATTTTACAAGGAGATTTTTCCCAATGTCACCACCCACCCTGGACCCCTCTGGCGACAGTTGTGGGCGGGGAAACCCCCTCACACCCATGGTTAGGGAATGGGATCCAAACACAACTGAAAAAAAAACCTATGAAACAGGAAGATAATCAAGCTCCACAACCAACACCACCATAGTCCCAAGTCTTCAATCCAAAACAACTCC
>JZKD02S1425098.1:128466-148704 GCA_000966675.3 Picea glauca | reverse complement strand
AATTTGGTGGTATCCAAAGTGGAGATCAAGTTTGGTAAAATAATGAGCACCACTTAATTCATCCAAAAGGTCATCAATGACAGGAATGGGAAATTTGTCTTTGATGGTGAGTTTGTTGAGAGCGCAAAAATTACGAGACATGCGCCAAGTACCTTCTTTCTTGAGTACCATGACTATTGGAGAAGAATAGGGATTGGTACTAGGATGGATGACATCAACATCTAGAAATTCTTGAATAATCTCCTCAATTTCATTCTTCTTGGTGAAGGGATGATGATAAGGGTGAAAATTTGGAGGAAGATTGCCTGAAACTAGAGGAATATAATGATCATGGACACCTCATGAAGGGGGAAATCCCTAGGGGGTTTGAAACATATATTGGTGTTGGGAGAGGATAGATTGGAGGTCAGGATGTACAAATGGTGCCTCAATTTCCTGAATGGAATGAAGTTGGGAAATAATTCCAAAGTGACCTTTTTAGAGGAGCGTTTCCATTTGGTGGGAATTGATGATCTCTGGTGACCTTGTTGTGATTCCTTGGAACTAATGTTGTTGTCCCTTTTGCTAGAATTGCATGGTTAATTTATGGAAATCCATGGTGATAGGGCCAAGAGTATGTAACCGTTCTACACCCAGTACAATGTTAGAACTACCCATGTCAATAGAAAACATATGAGATTTCAAGTGGTACTGACCAGTTTGGAGGTGCACATTTTCACAATGCCCTCCACATTTCATGGAAGCACCATTGGAAATCATGATTTGGAAATTATTAATTGGATGGATATAACAATCGACGTCTTGGGAAATGCGACGATGAATAAAATTATTAGTGTTGCCATTTTCAACTAGAATGCTGATTTTATGGTTCTTAATATAGCCAATTAACTTGAGACTTTGAGGAGCAGAGAAACCCATTAGTGCATTCAAAGAAATCAATGTTTCAACTTCCTGTGGATCAGAGGGATGATTAAGATCATTTGGTGGGGGTAGCTCAGGTACATGAGAAACATCTGCCTCTTCTTCAAAAAAATCCTCCAACATAGCCATAAAAAGATTATGTTCCTTGCACTTGTGCCCCAAAAAATACTTATCATCACAATTATAACAAAGACCCTTAAGTTGGCGTTTATCCATTTCATCCCAAGTCAATTTATGATCTTGAGAGGAGTGGCAGGAGGGGTGAGTAGTGTGGGTCTAGGGTGAGGAATAAAAGGTATTTTTCTAGTTTGGGATGATATGACTTGTTGTACTTCCTTGACCCATTTTGTAGCCTCCAACCAAGTCTGGGGGTGAACCATGAGCACATGGGAATAGATTTCATCATTGAGGCCAATGATAAAGCATTACCTGAAAAAAACATATGTCATTCCCTCCATTTTGAAAGCCAATTTCTCAAAGGAAACTATAAACTCTTCCACTGGGCCAGTTTGTTTCAACTTGGTCAAATGGCCTAAATGATGGGTGTTAGTGTCAAAGCATTCATAGAGCTCTGCAACAAACTATGCACAAGACACATACCCTTGTCATGCCTTTTTACACCATTTCCACCATTGCCAACGTTCATGATCCAAATGGAGAACACCATAGCAGGGTTTGTCCATCTCATCGGTAATGCCATGCAAAGAGAAGTAATGTTCCATTTGGGTGACCCAACCCATGGGATCTAAGCCATCAAAATTTTTCACGTCCACTCTAGGAAGGCATAGGCTGTGTTAGCACTAGAATTCACCTCTTGATTGTGACAAAGGTAAGCCTAGTACCCATCAGTTTGTATGTCACAATGAATAAATTAAAGGGTGGTCTAATAGACGTAGTCTCGGGATAATATCACTTTAACTCAGAAAACTGGGTTGGTATGCATAAGTAGATGAGGTGTTGATATAACTTCAGTCAGTAAGTTGTAGTAAAAGTGAGTAGGGGGAAGAACTTGAGGAGAGTGAAGAGGTCTGCTATGGACATCCGGTCTTCCAGCAGCCTAAGGAGGAAAAACTCAGAAGGAAAGATTATCTTGATTCATAGTTTTAGGGGACTGAATGAAATTATCACTTAATTGAAATCAAACATACATCACAATTTAATGACAACAACCCAACTGGATCATCCATGCATGATTCATTCAGTGTTGGAGGGAAAAGACAACACAAAAACTGATTAAAACTAGTCGCGATGTCATTGTGATCAAACCTACATCACAAGAACACAACTACCCTTGACTGGATCCTCCATGACCGAGTGTTCTAACACAACTGCTTACAGAGATATGAAAAGAACCTGACTTACATTAAACAACAAGTCTCAAATACAGATACATAACCATAAGAACTAGAGCTTCATTAAAACTTTACAATACAGGAGCCTAGCTCAACCATCGCCTTACAAAATGTAAAAACTATCTACTTATACTCAGAACGGTCCTCGACTATCAAGAGTGTGATTTGATCACTACAATAAAAAAAAAATTTCAGTGAATTCTTTTGTCATACTGAACGTGAGTCCCTCTATCAGATGCGAGCTCAGATGAGCATGGGTCTGCAAGGAAATCTGCTCACAGAGGTACCATGGGATGATGGTTTAGTCCCCACGATTGGGCCTTCCATGCCTTCCATTTATGGGGTGAGACAAGGTTTCAACCACCAAACCTTTCCATTAACTTCTTTGCCTTGGAGATTGAACGAGACTTAATGCTCAGGGGTGCGACCACTTGTTTCTCTCAGATAGGATGCCATATAAACATGAAATTGTGGGGCCTCTCAGAGGTGGTTTGGGTTCAAATTGCTTTTGGGTCCACAATCCATCACATTTCACCATGTAGTATTTTCTCCATACCATGGTTTCCATTGCGGGACCACTCAAGAAAAATATTGCCCAAGCATGTTGCATCCCCACAATAGATTGTGGCCGCTAATCTGGTCACGATCTGATATTTGGGTGCATCACCAATCTTACTCGCCCACCAACTTTAGGATCTTCCAAAAGTGTTCTTTGGGTTGGGGTGCTACTTTTGGCGCTGAACAATAACACCTCCTAGAGGATGATCTGACGTGAAGGAAAAATGTTACCATGCTGATGTGTCGCGAACAGAGAGGTAACATGTTTCACTTGAACCAGAAAAGAGTGCCATGTGTCAAAACCATAAGGGTGTCACTTGTCTGTGCTGATAGATGACATGCATTTGGCTCTCCAGGGCTCGGGGGCTAGCTCTTTTTTACCTGCTATGCTTTTACCCGGAGCTATGGATCTGGTGACACATGGCTCTTTGAATTGGATGGCCGATATCCACTCCGAGTCTCCGGGCTCTAGGAGAATCAAAACTCAAACTTCGCTTTTCCTAGGGATTTTACTCGAAGTCATATATCTGATGACATGTGGCTCCTAGATTTGGATGATCGAGATCAACTCTGGGTCTTCAGACTCCGGGAAAATCAAATCTCAAACTTATTTTTCCTTCTGTGTTTTCACCCGGAGCTATGGATCCGACGACACGTGGCTATTTCTGATCAAAAACTCAGATTCACTTTGGGCCTTTGGTCACTTCGACACTTCAGGCCTTCAGGACCTTGGAGAGGCACTGCCACTAAGATCAACGACTCCTTGTTGATTTTGAGATCAATGGTACACGATTTCTTTTGGGAGTTTGAGCTTCGGTTCTGTGGAAGTTTTATGCACTTCTCACTTTGAAACTCCCGAACCTCATTTCTCCGAAAACTTGGATCGGATGCCACCTGTACCCTCAATATCATCGGCTCATGCTCACTTGATTTGAGTCCATATAAGACCACTCTAAGTGTTGTGCTTGTTCTTACGACTGTGGTTTCTATGAACAATTACCTGGATAGATGATTGAGGGCTTGGGAAAACAAAATGATCAGTGACAAAGGTAAAGAGAGAAGTGATTGATCCTAGAGAAAACATGTCAATCAAATGGATGAAGGAAGACAGAAGAAAAACTACAAGTTGAGAGGAAAAAATTACAATCGGGTCTACAAAAGGAGGAGAGATAAGAAAAAATATAGACTTGGGTAGAAACCACAAACCCCTAAGGATTTGAAAAGCTTATGTGATAACATTTGGCTCTACAGGGGATGGCATGCTCCCTGGGAGCTTCCAAGAACACGCAACTCTAGTGCCTTTGCTTTGGGTTATGGATTCTCCTATTAAAAACAAAACAAAATAGACATAAAATAGGAATGGTATTTACAATGGTGGGACGCCGACTGCGGATTTAAAAAAAAAATAAAAAATTAGGAAGTGCCCATTTACTAGGCCACAAAAAAATTCATCACCCTCTGAATCCTGCAACTTGTAAGTATTATTTGAAAATGCCTCAAAAATATTGAAGGGTCCGATCCAAAGGGATTCAAGTTTACCATGCTTTTCCTTGTCCTGTTTGGGTGCATCACATTTGAGTACTAGATCTCCCAGCTAGAAATCCTCTTTTCTCGCCTTTCTGTCAAAGGCTTGCTTGATATTTTGTTGACATTCATGCACTTTTTCTAGTATATGTTCCCTATCCTGCTGCACTTCGACCAACTGATGCACCCTCCTGATCATGTCATCAGGCTCTTCTTGGCAGTCTTGGAAGAACTTTTCCATCGGCAAGGCCAACTGAGAAGGAAAAAATTATTCAGTTCCATATACAAGCTGGAAAGGGGAGATGCCCAGGGACCTCTTTGTTTTCACCCTATCAGCCCACAGAGAAAAAATGAGCTTTGAATCCCATGCTTTCTTGTTGTCTTCTAACAGTTTTTTGATGATCTTTATCATGATTTTGTTAGAGAACTCTGCTAATCCATTTCCTTATGGATATTAAGGGGTAGAGTGTATCAATGAAATTTTGAACTGCTCACAAAAATTGATCAGTGGTTCAGCCTTGAAGGATGCAACATTATCAGTGATGATCCTGTTCAGAAAAACGAACCTTACTATAATATCCTCCAGGAAAAAAATGATCACCTTATGAGAACTACTCCTTGTGGGGATAACTTCTATCCACTTGGTAAAATAATCTGTGGTAGTCATGATCCATCTGCGTTGATCGCTTGATGCAGGATGAATTTCCCCATTGAATTCTAGGCCCCATTCTTGGAAGGTCCCTAAAGAAACCACATACTTCAATGGCAGGGACTTTAGCTGCTGCTTCCTAGCAAATTTTTGACATTTAATACAAGCTCTAATTTTCGCACATACATTAGTGAACAGAGTAGGCCAAAAGTACCTAGCCCTGAGAATTTTATAGGTTGTGGTTCTCCAGAAGTGATGTCCTCCACATAGGCTATCATGAAAATCAAACATAATATTTTGTGCCTCTAGTCGGTCTAAACATCTCAGAAGCACTCCCAAAGGGTCTTTCCAATACAAAACCTGCTCAATAAGGAAATATTTAATTGATTTGAGCTTAAGATCTCTTACCTTGCTTTTTCCCATACCATCTGGAGGTCGTAACTCCTACAGAAAAAATATAATGTTTTTGTACTAGGTGCACTCTGCCAATGGAGGGATGACTTGTGGGCCTGTATGAGACAACTTAGCCTACTGATTTTCTGAGCAGGTGTTGCTAAAGTTAACCCCCAAAGCTTTGTAATTAGATTCAACCAATAGCTTGGCTAAACCTTGGCCTTTAACCAATTTGGTGGGATTTATTTCCAAATCGAATTCAAGGAGTTGGGAAATCCACTTGCTCCTCCTTCCATCTATGTCGGGTTGAATCAGAATGTCCTTCATAGAAGCTGAAGGAACATATGCAATAACCTTCGAGTGTAAAACATAGACTCTGAAGGCTTTGAGATCCTTTATCAAAGTGTAGGCATGTTTCTCCATGATGTCATATTTTACCTCAACGGCCCTCAATTCTCGACTGAAAAAGGAAATAGGTTGCTCCAGTCCCTCAACATTCTTTTGCAACAAAACAACCGCTACTGTATCAAACAAAGAAAATGAAAAAATGAGGAAATCCTTTGAGTAATCAGGACTGATAAGCACATGTGCTTCATTCAAGGATTTCTTTATCTGATCAAAGGAATTTCAAGACTCAATATTCCACTTAACTTCATTTCCCTTCCTCAACATGGTTGTTATAAGATTTACCAATTCAGAAAAATTGGAAACAAACCTCCTTAAAAAATTGATCTTTCCCAGGAAATATTGGACTTATTTCCTAGACCTAGGGAGTGACAAGGTTTGGATCGCTTCCACCATGCTGGGATCAATTCTTACTCCCTCAGTAGATACTATATGCCCTAGTAATTTCCCTTCCTTCATGGAAAATAATGGTTTCTTGGGTTTTAAGGAGATACCAAATTTCTTGCATTTCAAGAAAACCTTTTTCAAATGCTCACAATGGTCTACATCAAAACTGGAGAAAACCGTACCATCATCTAGATAGATGACCACAAATTTTTATTTTTCTCCAATGAAAGCTATATCCATAGCTCGCTGAAAGGTTGCCCCTGTGTTCATCAACCCAAAGGGCATCTTGGCATACATGAATGTACCCCAAGCAGTGATGAAGGTTGTGTTTTCTCTATCTTCAGGCAAGACAGAGATCTGATTGTAGCCAGAAAAACCATCAATCATGGACATCCTAGATGTACTAGTCACCCTCTGTAATATGTGTTCCATCTTTGGCAAAGGGTAGTTGTCCTTCTTCGAGCTCCTGTTTAGGTTTCTAAAATCAACACAAAGTTTGATTTATCCACTTTTCTTTCTTACTAGGACCAAATTTTCCACCTACTCAGAATACCTAAATGGAACAATAATCTGAGTGTCCAAAATCTTCTTCACCTCTCTCTCCATGATAGGAAACAACATAGGATTTATTTGTCTTAACTTCTGCCTAAATGGCTTGGATTCTTCCTTCAGTGGGATCATGTGCTCAATAATGCTAGTGTCATATGTTGTAAGATCCTCATAAGTGCAGGAAAACACATTAAAAAATTTCTTTAATAGCTCAACATACTCGGACCTTTGCTCCCTCGACAAGCTGCTTGACAACTTGACAAATTTTGGATTCTCCTTTATACCAATGTTTCACTCAAATATCTCAACATCATCAATTGGCCTCTTATCTTTTACTGCCACGTCATTACTGTCAAATATCCTTTCCAAAGGGACTAGTCCCTTTAGAATGTGATTTCTAGGCAACTGCACAATACGATGATTAGCAATTTTCTCTAAAAATACATCAGTGTGAGGCTCATTTTCAGAATTAGGATCCTAATCTATATGCAATGATGAAAATTACTCAACAGTCTCTAGGAACCTTTTGATCTCAAGATCATCCTCAAACACCTTCCAATGCTTGACATTGTTAGGTATAGAGGGCATGTCTTTTACTTCTATTTCATACTTGAGCTTGGGTGGCAGGGTAACTCTGAAATTTCTTGTTGAAACAACCAAAGAATCAACCACCGTGTTTTCCTCTCTCAAAATGAATGAAATGTTGAAAGACAAAAAAAAACTATCAATCAGGTCCCACACTTCATTTCTATAAGTTATGAGCTTGGGATGCTTAGCTTGATAAAGATTTCTAATTTGATTAACAATCAATTCTGCATCCCCAAACAAAGATATTTCCTTGATCCCCATGTCCTTTGCATCCCTTAAGCCCAAAACAAGAGCTTCATACTCTGCCACATTATTGTTAGCTTCAAATTCTAGTTTGTAGGACAGAGATATGGCCTCTCGAGAAGGTGAAACAAAAACCACTCCATCACCAACAACATCCTTAGAAGAGGCTCCATCAAAGAATATCTTCCAAACAGAAGTGGTGAGAGGAGGATCTTCATGAAAAGTAATAGACTGTTTTCTGAGTTTAAGGTGAGGCTCAAGACCATTAGTGAGCTGTAACAAGCTAGAACCTAGATCAATGTCAAGTGAAAATAAAGGATGATTGGCGGGGTTTGCTTCATCACTAATAATATATGCCAGTTGGGATTCCCTGTAAAGTCTTCTATGCTCCCCCCAAAACACAAGAATAGTGGCATATGTGAGGTCCATTTGCAAGGTTCCCCCAATTCTTTTTATCCAGGATATTGACAAAAGCATGCCAAACTTGGGGGGAACATTAGCCACTACAATGTTCATAACCACACTTTTCATGGGCAGTTGAAACAAGGTCACAACTAGGTCTTTGATAACCCCAAGACATTGCATTTTCCTAGAGTCAAAGGAATACAGGTCATGGAAAGTTTTTGTGATTTCCAATCCCAGTTCTTCCATGAAAATTTTGGGCATGAGATTATGGGATGCCCCTGAATCCATTAGACAATTATGAAGCACCTTATCATGTATATTCAGTGATGTATAGAAGGGAGGGGATGAATCATCTATGTCTTCTATCAGAGGTCCTAAGATAACTGTTGGCTTTTCATCTTGCAAATTGATTGAGTCTATGGGATGAATTGTGGGTTCAAGCATTAGTAGCTTAGAGAGGCTCCTTTTGAAATCTTCATGCTTGACCAACTCTGAAAGAGGTACAAGGATCCTAATCTTCTGAACTCATGCTCAAAATGAAAAGGGGATGTAGGCTTTAGGATTTCTTTCACTTATGGGATAGGAGTTATGGCCAGTTGAGAGGGGGGTCGAAATTTCTTACCTTTTTTGTCATCTGATACATCTTCAACATGATTCTTTGCTCTGGTAGGCTGCTCAGGAAAATTAGGCTTTCCTTCTTTCTTATTGGACCTGAGGTTATATCTATTGGGGTTGTCATTGGCCTTGTCCCCTTTTCTCAACTCATTCAGTTGACTGTCCATGAGAGATTCCTCGTATGCAGACTGAGTTAAGTGAGGAAAAGAGGAGGTGTCCCCAAGACAGTGGATTTCGAGATCAAGGTATTCATCCCCTTCTTCTTCATTAGCAACAAGATTATTTTGGACATGGGTCTGGATTTTCTAATCATCTCTATCTCTGTTCCTCTGGTCTCTTTGGATAATCTGAGGAGTATTGTTAGGCTTTCTATAGTGACCTCTGTTATCAACATTTTGGGGATTTATGTAGTTCTTATTTCCTTCTAATTCAATCTTTTCCATTCTAGCAAAAATTGATTTTAATAGCTTGGCCATTTCATTTGTTTGAGGGGGGGGAGGGGCTATAGAGGAACTAGAATTCAGGGTTTGAGACCTACCTTTTCCCCTGTCTCTATTATCTTTATCCCTAAGTTTGTCAGCCGCCAATATATTGGATTTTACTTCAAGGGCTGCATATTGCATATGAGCCAAAGATGTATCTCTTCTTTCTCTCAACAGTAGTCAAAAGTCAGGGCTGAAAGCATTAGCATAAGTCATTTTGGCAGATATTTTTGTAGCCTTAACTTCTGCTGGAATATTTTTATACATTTTATTAAATCTCTTAGAGAAGTTTGAAACAGATTCCCCCTCCTCTCTCTTAAGTGCCCCAAATTCTGTAATATAGTAAAGGATATATTTTTTATTCCCCCAGTGCCTTAAGAATGCATCATCCAGAGCAACAATCCCATCAATAGATCCAGGAGGAAACTCCTTAAACCATTCCCTGACATCACCATCGAGGCTCTGTACAAAAACTCTCATCCAAACATCTTCATTCTTGATGGATTGAATCTTTTCAAATCTATTAAAGGATGATAGGTGCTCTTTTGTAGTCACGTCTCCCTCCTTGGTGAACTAGGGCATGCACTTAAGGTTGTATATGGCTGGGAGTGCATTCATAGGCTGAGGTAAGATTGAAGGGGTGTATCTAGCAACCAATATCTCGGCCATTCTGTTCCTAGGAGGATTAACACTTGCCATTTGGATGTGAGAATGAGGAGAAACAGGAGGAGATGAAGTTCAGACAAGCGAGACTAGGGTTGTGATTTTGGGAGAAAAAGGAAAAGGATGAGCATTAGTAGATAAAGATGAGGGGCTAGGGGTAACAGAGGTTTCCCCTTTTGTAACAGAAGCAACTATAATAGGAGGAGGAGTAGGAAAGTATTCTAAGGTAAAATCTCTCTCCTTCCACTTCACAACTTCAGGGGAGAAAGGGGTGTCAAAGCTCTCTCCTTCCAAACCAAGAATAGGAGGGGAGAAATTGGAAGGAAAACTCTCAAAAATTGAATTTCTTGAAACTCCAACAGTGTGTATAATAGGAGAATCAGAAATAGTTACTGGAGTGGGTAAAGGGGGATTATACAAATTATCATAAAAACTTGGTACAATAGTGGAGGTACCTTTTTGAGCAGTCTTCCCCTTCTGATAATTTCCTCTAGGTCAGCTTCAGGTGTTGCTAGAGGCAACAATGAAGTGGACCTTGTGTGTCTACCTTTAGGATCCAGAATTGAAACAGTGGAGTCTCCAGGTGCAAGTTGCAATCTTGAATGGTTCTGATATCTGATACACCTTAAGAATCATAAGCTTTTTGTCGTTCTGTCCCAGGGAAAATATTCAATTCTTACCCAACAACGGTGCCAGAAATGTTAGCACTAGAACTTTTCTCTGGATTGCGATAGAGGTAAGACCAGTATCCATCAGTTTGTATGTCACAATGAATAAATGAAAGGGTGGTCTAATGGATGCAGTCTCAGGATAATATTGCTTTAACTCAGAAAACTGGGTTGGTATGCATAAGTAGATGAGGTATTGATCTAACTTCAGTCAGTAAGTTGTAGTAAAGGTGAGTAGGGGAAATAAATTGAGGAGAGTGAAGAGGTCTGCTATGGACATCCAGTCTTCTAGCAACCTAAGGAGGAAAAACTCAGAAGGAAAGATCCTCTTGATTCAGAGTTTCAGGGGATTGAATGAAATTATCACTCAACTAAAATCAAACATACATCACAATTCAATGACAACAACCCGATTGGATCATCCATGCCTGAGTCATTCAGCATTGGAGGGAAAAGAAAACCCAAAAACTGATTAAAACTGGTCACGATGTCACTATGATCAAACCTACATCACAAGAACACAACTACCCTCGACTAGATCCTCCATGCTCGAGTGTTATAACACAATTGTTTACAGAGATATGAAAAGAAGATGAATTACATTAAACAAGAAGTCTCAAATACAGATACATAACCAGAAGAACTAGAGCTTCATTAAAAGTTTACAATATGGGAGCCTAGCTCAACCATCCCCTTACAAAATGTAAAAACTATCTACTTATACTCAGAACGGTCCATGACTATCAGGAGTGTGATCTAATCACTACAATCAAAACTTTGCGTCGACGAATTATTCTGTCAGTCTGAAAGTGCATCCCTCTATCAAACACGAGCTTATATCAACATGGGTCTGCAGGGAAATATGCTCACAGGGGTACCATGGGCTGATGGTTTAGTCCCCATGGTCAGGCCTTCCATGCCTTCCATTTATGGGGTGCGCCAAGGTTTCAACCACCAAACCTACCTTCCATTAACTTTTTTTCCTTTGAGAATGAATGAGACTTAATGCTCAGGGGCACGACCACTTGCTGCTCTCAAATAAGATGCCATATAAATGTGAAATTGTGGGGCCGCTCAGAGGTGGTTTGGGTTCAAACTGCTTTTGGGTATGCAATCCATCACATTTCACCACGTAGTATTTTCTCCATACCATGGTTTCCATTACGATACTTCTTAATAAAAATATCGCTCAAGCATGTTGCATCCTCACAATAGACTATGGCCACTGATCTGGTCATGATATGAGATCTGGGTGCACTAGCTAGATTTGGCACCACCGCCAAGATTACTTGCCCAACAACTTTAGGATCTTCCAAAAGTGTTCTTTTGGGTGGAGCACTACTTTTGGAACTGAACAATAACACCTCCCAGAGGATGATCTGATGTGGAGGCTAGATGTCACCATGTTGATGTGTCACAGACAGAGAGGTAACATGTGTCACTTGAAAGCGGGATGGAGGCATGTCTGAGAATACTTGAAAATAGTGCCACATGTCAAAACCATAAGGGTGTCACATGTCTGTGCTGATAGATGACATGCATTTGGCTCTCCAGGGCTTGGGGGCTAGCTCCTGTTTACCTACTGTGCTTTTACCCGAAGCTATGGATCTAGCAACACGTGGCTCTTTGAATTGGACGATCGAGATCCACTCTGGGTCTCTGGGATCCGGGAGAATGAAAACTCAAACTTTGATTTTCCCATGGATTTTACCTGGAGTCATAGATCTAATGACATGTGGCTCCTGGATTTGGATGACCGAGATCAACTTCGGGTCTCCAAATTCCGAGAAAATCAAATATAAAACTTTTTTTTCCTTCTGTGTTTTCACCCGGAGCTATGGATCTAATGAAACGTGGCTATTGTTGATCAACGACTCAGATTCACTTCAGGACTTCGACCACTTCGACACTTCGGGCCTTCGGGACCCTGGGGAGGCACCACCGCTAATATCAATGGATCCCTATTGATTTTGAGATCAATGGTCCATGATTTCTTTTGGTAGTTCGGGCTTCGAATCTCTGGAATTTTTATGCACTTCTCACTTTGAAACTCCTGAAGCTCATTTCTCCGAACACTTGGATCAGATGCCACCTGTCCCCCTCGAGATCAATGACTCATGCTTACTTGATTTGAGTTCATATCATACCACTCTAAGTGATGCGCTTGTGCTTATAGATTCATTTTCTGTGAACAATTACCTAGACAAATGACTGAGGGATCAGGAAAACAAAATGATCAGTGACAGAGGTAAAGAGAGAAGTGATTGATCCTAGAGAAAACATGTCGATCAAACAAACAAAGGCAGACAAGAGAAAAACTACAAGCCGAGAGGAAAAACTTACAATCGGGTCTACAAAAGGAGGAGAGACAGGCAAAAATACAGACTTAGGTAGAAACCACAAACCCCTAAGGCTTTGAAAAACTTATGTGATAATAGACTGCACTGAAAGTGATGGTATGAAAAAGTATGGGAATTTGAGGAAGTCTCACCTTTGGGGTGCAAAGGTTGGTTAGATGAGGTAAGGTCTCTAGGAATATTTATTTTGGCACAAAGTTGGGCAGTGAAGGGTTCAAGATGGCGTTCCAAGTGGGAAGAGAGGTCCCGTTTCATGTTTTCCATTTTGGTGTCTATGGAAGAATGCATGTTGGCATTGATGGTGGTAATATTGGCATTGATTTTCCGCAATTCCTTCTGGATTGCGGAGAAATCAAATGACAAGGTATTGAGGCGTGATTCAAGGTCTTAGTTACGGGTGTGGGCCATGGTGAAAGGGGGCACATGAAAGAGGCAAGTGGGTCCACACAGAAAAGGGGTTACGGTGTATATTTTAACCTTGTATAATTATTTACTGCAAACAATTTTTCAGTAAAAGAACATAAAATATATAATGGAAAATACACACATTATACAAATATTTTCCCCTAGAAACCCAAACTAGGAAAACCAATATATTATGTATTCATTCATTATGATACATTGTTTACAATACAATATACATATAGGAGCCAACGACATCCAACACCCTAACCCAATGACTTGGAGTAGTCAACAACCTTAATTACTTGATCAAAAATAGAAAACCATCGGCAAAAACCATGTATTGAAAAAACACCCAACAATGGACATGAAAATCGAGGCAACACAAAAAGCGAGGAAAAAACGTGACACATTTTTCGAGGGAAGAAAAATTCTCGGGGGTGCTTTCCCCCTACAACCCCCAAAGGGAGGGGCTTGGTGGCCCCCCCTCAAACCCCCCTGCGCACCCGATGCAACGTAGAAAGCACTAGTGCTATTGATGCAAAGAATATAACACATAACCAAATTTTTCCCATTTGTTGTTTTCTTTGCATACAGGGGGTTAGCAGGTTACATAGTCAACAATCCAGGGAAACAATGCCCATGGATCCTCTACACCAATAGAACTTCTCAGTGCTCACATATGTTTTTAATGAATTTGAAACATTCTTCAAAGTGTCCACCTTCATTAGCAACACTTTCTTTTCTTCAACCATTTCTCTCACAAAGTGATATTGAATATCAATATGCTTTGTATTTGAATGACAAGTCGGGTTCTTCGTCAGAAAAATTACACTCTGATTGTCACAATATATCCTTACATCTTTTTGTACCAACCCAATACCTGAACACAATCTTTGCAACCATACTTATTCCTACTTGCATGAGTGGTTTCCATGTATTCAACTTCTATATTTGAAAGTTCCATTGTAGCCTGTCTTTTGCTCATCCAATTGATTGCTCCTCGAAATAGGTTAAACACATACCCACTTGTAGATCTCCTACGATCCAGATCTCCAACCCAGTATGCATCCACAAAGACATGTATGTCCAACACTCTGTCCAATCCTGGTCTTCCTTGGTAGCAAAATCCATAGCTAGTAGTGCCACACAAATACTTGAAAACCCTTTTTACTAGTGTCCAATGCTCCTTCCCTGGTTTTGACATATATCTGCTCAAAATTCCCACTGCATGTGCAATGTCCGGTCTAGTACATACCATTTCATACATCAAACTTCCAAATGCACTTGCATATGGAACATGAGACATGTCCTCCTCCTCTTCTTGTGTCTTTGGACACTGATCCACATATAAATTTACACCAACAAGAATAGGGACCTTGACCGATTTACATTCTTTCATATTAAAGCTATGCAATATTGTCTGGACATATTTTCTCTGATTTAACCATAGTTTCCTATTTTCCTGATCTCTTTTAATTTCCATGCCCAAAATGAAATTTGCAGCACCAAGATCCTTCATGTCAAATTTAGAGGAAAACTGATTTTTCACATCCTAGATAATCTCCTTGTTGTTTCCTATCAGCAACATATCATCCACATATAATACCAAATAAATCAAATGATCACCAATTAATTTAAAATACACACAATGATCTTGTTTGCTTCTTGTGAAGCCAAGTCCTAGAATATAAGTATCAAAATTTTGATACCACATCCTTAGTGATTGTTTTAAACCATATAGGGACATTTTCATCTTGCATACCAACTCCTTTCCCTTCACATAAAAACCTTCTGGCTGCTTCATATATATTTCTTCTTTTATATCCCCATGTAGGAATGATTTATTCACATCCATATGTTCTAATTCAAAATCAAATGCAACAATAACATATAAAAGAAATCTAATAGAAGTTCACTTGGAAACATGAGAAAAAATATCACCAAAATCAATTCCTTCAACCTAGGAATAACCCTTTGCTACTAACTGAGATTTGTATTTCTCCACTTTTCCTTCTCCATTCAACTTATTTTTAAATACCCATTTGTTTCCAATGGGATTTATTCAAGTCAGAAACTCCACTAGATCCCAATCCTCATTGTTATCCAAGGATTCCATTTCTTCATCCATGGCCTTTTTCCAGAGTTTTCCATCCTCTAAATCCATTGCCTCCCTGATAGTTCTAGGATCATCATCAGTAATAGACAAAGAAAAATTTGAACGAAAATTAGATGGAGTATACCTTTCCGGTAGCCTTCTTTCTCAAATCGATCTCCTCAATACTGGAGTATGAGGATCTTCTTGTTCTTGTTCATGTTCTTATGTAGAATCAGATTCATCATCCTTTAAATCAAACTCTATTATTTTTGGTTCTTCCTTACTTGGTAGGAGTTCCTGTTTAACAACATCTTTTATTTCTCTAAATACCACATCTTGGATATAAAAAACCTTCTTATTTTATGGGTTCCAAATATTATAACCTTTGAGACCATTCTTATACCCAATAAAGATACACTTTTCATCCTTCTTATCGAGCTTACTCTTGTTTTTCTTTGGAACATTAACATTGGCCTCATAGCCAAATACCTTGAGATGTGTGAGAGAGGTTTTCTTACCCGTCCATACCTCTTGATGAGGGTGATATGTTGACCAGGTAACATGCAGTACCCACTGCCTCTCCCCAGAATTCTTTCCCTAACCTGACACCACTGAGCATGCACCTTGCTTTTTCCATCAGCTTCATTTTCATCCTTTCTTCAACTCCATTCTGTTGAGGTGTATATGGAGTAGTCTTCTTCCTTTCTATACCCTACTTCTTACAAAATTATTCAAATTCATTGCCACAAAACTCTCTTCCATTATCTATCCTCATCACCTTAATTATTTTCTCTGTTTGATTCTCAACAACAACCTTAAACTCTTTAAACTTGTCAAAGACTTCAAATTTCCTCCTGAGGAAATATATCCAAGTATTCCTCGAGAAGTCATCTATAAATGAGACATAGTACACAGATTTTTCCAATGATGGAACCGACACAGGTCCAAACACATCACTGTGAAATAGCTGTAAAATTCCTTCTTCCCTCATTGCACTAGAGGGGAATCTTTCCCAATTATGCTTTCCATATACACAATGGTCACATAAATCAAAATCCAGAGACAATTTAGACATACCTTCAAGCATACCTTTATCGTGTAGTAGTTGAAGACCCTTCTCTCCGATATGCCCCGGTATTTGATGCCACAACATGCCCTTTTCTCCAAAGACTGTAGGATTTTTTTCTTCTTCAACTCCAATATCATGAATAATGGAACTATTACACCCATCACTAATTGTTCTTTCTTGCAACTTATACAAAGTTCCAATACAAAATCCATTCAGTAACACCATTTCTCCTTGAACCATCTTGCAGGTTTCCTTTTAAAATATTGTTTTTACCCCTGGATCGTCCATTTTTCTTACAATCATCAAATTTCTGGCCAATCCTGGGATGTGCAGAACACTAGGTAGTGTTCTAATCCTTCCTTCTATGAGCCTCAACTTAAATTTTCCCCGTCCTATGATTCCGGTTGTTGAGTTATCACCGAGGAAAAAATTACCTCCATCATACCTTTCATATTCATAGAACCACTTCTTGTGGGGATTCATATGAAAGGATGCACCTAAGTCAACCAACCATGCCTCATGATCTGCATGTATGATTGAGGAATCCAAGTACACATCCCCTCTTTCTTCCTTGGAGTTATTTTATTCTATAGAAGGAGCTTCTTTAGATCCCTTCTTTTTCTCAACTTTGGATCTACAGTGCTTCTTGTAGTGCCCTTATTTTCCATATCTCCAACATACCTTTACAAAATTTTCAGGAGATTTAGATCTACCTTTAGACTTAGATCTCCCACTTGAGGACTTAGATCTACTTTTTTCCTGGGAGCGTCCTCTTGCAAATAATGCATTTGTTCTCTATCCTTCCATGTTCTTCCATCTCATCTCCTTCGACAACAAGGATGAAACCACTTCATCAAACATCAATGCATTTGTATTACTACCTATCGCCACAACCAGACTATCCCATGAGTTTGGTAAAGAGAAAAACAAACCGATACACTTATATTCATCTGAAATTTTAATCTCAACAGATACTAACTAACTTACCATAGTATTGAAGGTGTTCAAATGCTCTTCCACTGAGTCTCCATCTCTCATCCTTAGGTTATACAACTTCTTTCTCAGAAATAGTTTATTTACTAGGGACTTAGACTGATACAACTTCCCCAACTTATCCCACAATCCTTGGTTGTAGCTTCCTATGACAAATTTAGTAATATTGAATCTGAGAGACACGATTGGATTGTGCTCTTCGCCTTCCAATCCAACTTTTTCCAGTCATCTGTTGAAGTTATTTTAGGTGAAGTTCTTGGATCCACCGCGATCCACTGATCTCTATCCACCAATAGATCTTCCATATTGAGCTTTCACAGCTCAAAAATTTTCCCATTAAAATTCTCAATCTCCATTTTCTAACTGCTCGTCATTTATCTTCACCTGAAGAATCAAGAATGCAGATATCCCACTATAACAATGCTTATCGCAATCCCAAGACAAACCCTTGACCACAAATGCGTCCCCCTAAAGCCAACAAAGCTATGATACCAAATGTAGATTTTAACTTGTACAATTATTTACTGCAAACAAATTTTCAGTAAAAGAACATAAAAGATACAATGGAAAATACACACATTACACACATATTTTCCCATGGAAACCCAAACTGGGAAAACCATCATATTATGTATTCATTCATAGTGATACATTTTTTACAAAACAATATACATATAGGATCCAACGGCATCCAAAGCCCTAACCCAATGACCTAGATTAGTCAAAAACCCTAATTCCTTAACCAAAAATAGAAAACCATCGACAAAAACCATGTGCCGAAAAATTTCCCAACAATGGACATGAAAATCAAGGTGACACAAAAAACGAGGAAAAAATACAACATGTTTCCCGAGGAAAAAAAAATTTCTCAGGGGCTCTACCCTCAAACCCCCCCATGTGTTGGACGCAACGAATAAGACATTAGAGCTAGTCATGCAAAGAATATAAAACATACCCAACATACGAGTGAAGGGTATCATGATGATCAGGGTGAAGAGGGGAATCCAATGGGGTAGGTCCCAAATAAGGGGGTTGGAAGGGGGTCAAAACCACAGAGAATTGTTTTTTGAAAAATGATAGGTATTAATGTGATTAGAATGAAAAGACGAATCCAATGGGATAGGTCTCAAATAAGGGTGTGGGCAGGCCCCAAACATTTTTTTTTTACTGTTGTGGAGTTATACTCCGATTTAAATAATACTGCAATGTCTAAATGCTTAAATTCTTAACAAAAACAAATGTGTAGTAATTTTGCAACCATAATGCAGCAGGCAAGGTTGCACAACAATAGATCTTTTTTGTTCTATTTTTGTCCCAAAGGTTAGGGTTTTCAGGGTTCCTACAAACAAGGGTTTGACCTATGCTATAGCTCTATGATATATGTGTGGGGTCGAACAATAGTACTCGGCCCAATATCTTAGGGCACCAACTAAGGAGGCTAGATCGTACCCATAGCCATACTACCTGATTACCTAGGTACTAGAGAGTATCTTCCTGAGTGTTGTTCTCAGTGGCACTATAACAGTCAGGTGACTGATCGGTTGATCTATGGAGGGTTTCAAGATACCTAGGCTAGTTTGTATATAGGTGTTGTCTGATACGCTACCACTCGAAGGGGTACCAACATGGGTTACAAGGGTGTACAACAATGTGAGGTTAAAAACCTCTTGTATTTACTGCATGTATTCTTCCTCGAAATCAAATTTATGTGTTGAATGGCATATCTTTGTAGTTTTAAGATGTCGGAACACGTCTCTACCCTAAAAAAAATAACCCACAATTTCTACCAAGGAAAGTTCTTTGATACCACTTGTTAGGTACCAAATCTATTATAATAGCAAAAAATGGAAATACTGCAGATAATAAAAATGAAACACAAAATATAAAGAACCACAACACAAAAATAATACCTTTATTGATAGGAGACAATGTTCACTTACTTCTTTGAGGGGGCACCCTCCAACAGAGCAATGCTCTATTACAATATTTCTCAAGACAAAGACTTCTTATTCCCTTAACTCCTATTTATGCTAAATATATCTACCAAAAGAACAATCTAGAGGAATATCTTTCTAGGAGAGGAAGCTCCTATTAGGTCTTCTTACATTTGACTTATTCTTCTTTATTAATAGGCCTTATTAATATAGGTCTTTATTACATGGAAAATATATTATTCTACCTATGTGAGGGGTTAGGGAGGTTAGGTACCTAACAATGGTAAACCTTGTTTAACAACTTGGTTGACCTAAATTCTTAGCAATGTGCTTCACGTGAGACCTTCCCTCTCATAGGGATTGAATATGCCAACAATAAACTACACAGGGCCTTGTTGGACACCTAAGTGGACCTTGGTTCTCCAATTAGAGCCAACAATGGTTATATTGTCGAGACACTATCACAAGTGTGGAACATTTGCAAGATGAGATGGAGGTTTTCAAACTCACAGCTAGAAGATTGGTTTGAAATGAATTTTGGGAGATTTATTGAATAAGAAGAGAAGTTGCATGGGTGGAAGGTCAAAGATTGTAGACATGTATTATGGTATGGTGACACTACTGGAGATTGGTACAAAATTGTTTGAGTGTATTTTCCAGTGATTCCTTATTAGTGATTAAAGTGTCATGAGGAGACATTGGGATACATCTACAGGGAGAATGAGTAAATTAGAGCCCCCATAACTTAGTAGCACTCCAATATTTACATCATCTGATTCCATGAGTATTTTATTTGTAGATGAAGACAATGGTGGAGAGATTCATTGTTGACTTTGTAGTGAAAACATACTAATATTATTCTAAAGTTGAAGAGGAGTTTAAGTAGGACATAAGAGGAATATTGCATGGATCAAAATGTTGTTGGTAGAAGAAGGAATGTACTTCTTTTTGAACTTACGATTATGGAAGTGTAAAGACATTAC
>JZKD02S1425098.1:104844-128416 GCA_000966675.3 Picea glauca | reverse complement strand
CTAATTACGAGTAGTAATAATGTATTTATTATTATCTTTCATTTTAGAGGAACTAGGTGTCGATGAAAAATAGATTTCTTCATCCCCATGTGCAAATAAACAAACCCTTTTGTTACAATTCACACCATTGTTACAACACTTTATTTAGTATTTCTGAGGACACAACTAGATCTCAAACAAACCATGAGTAAATTCACATGTTAATCCCTTCTTGAATTATTCTTTCTTATAATTAACAAAAGTTACTCCAAAATACAAAATTAGGTTCCTTCTTCTAGCCCTCTGTCCCCTTTGAGCAAAAAGGCACCATGTCCAATCATGGATTGTTTTACTCATGTATATAACTACCTTGATTTTATACATTTTGAACTGATTTGAGATTTGATCCTGGAATCCATTATCTTCTTCAACATACATATTCCACTATAAGATTCCATTAGAATCACAAAAATCGTAGTAAGTGATTAACACCATGATGTTGGTCTTCCACAAGTATCTAGAAATACTTTTGACATTATTGGCTTCCATCTAAGTTGTAGTTCTTCGGCTATCAAAGGGATTGTAAGAAACAAATTAAGGGTTGAGTATAGGAGATAAAATACTAAATTCCATCTCTTTGATATGATATTTTTAGTATTATTAATTTCTAAAATAATTTAATCTCAAATGTTTTAAGATAATCTTAACTTGATCTTGCATTATATGTTCAGATACAATGTCTCACACATATTCAAAGTCTATAAAATTATTTGAGCTAAAACCCTATGTAGATAAAAATAAAACACATTCCTTCTCTATGAAATATAAAAAATATGATTTTACTGGATCACACCATCATAACATATGAGGTATCATAGCCTATGATATAGGGGATATAGGGAAGATTAAGGATTAAACTTTATGTGAGGCATCATTGAACCTCTCCCAAAAAAACATGCCAAGTTGATATCAACTTTATTTAAAATTAAAAAATTAATATCAAAATTATTAGCTAAAATATTGGTAAGATAATTAAGATGACAATTTGGGGAAAAACTTATATAGAATAATACTAGTAAGATAATTAAGATGAGCATTTAGAAAAACACTATATAAACAGTCTCTAAACTCTCTTAATATTAGAAGATTGGGTATCATTTTTTATTTTATTTGAGTCTCTAAACTCTCTTAATATTAGAAGATTTGGTATAATTTTTTATTTTATCTTGATTTGGTGATGTAATTGTTAAATGCAACATTGTGATGAATGAGGTAACTTTCTTCTTTTATTTCTCTTTGCTTGAATAATTTCATAGAGTTGATTTTATGGTGGTGACATTTTTTTAGAACATGTATTGAGAAAGAAATAAAAATGATTGACAAAGTCTAAGAAGAGGTAAAATCTAACCGTAATCCACATACTGTAGGGAAGGAGATAACCAACAAGGATTTGAATTGGAGTGAATCTTCATAACAACTACTTCAAGTAAAACTAGACTAAAGCTTAATGGATTATTATTTAAATACCTATGATTTAAACATTTATGAATTTTGTATTAAATGATCTATAGACATAATATATTATACACAAAACACATGCATGAAATACGATGATGATGTTCTCTATAAATCAACTTTTACTTTTATTTATTATATTTTAAGAAATTTGATAAAGAATTAATTGATTTATTTTAATATTTAGTTATTATATTTTAAGAAATTTGATAAAGAATTATTTGATTTATTTTAATATTTAGTTTTTGTAATTAAAAAAATTGTATAGCAGAATTTTTAAGTCATTTTTATTTTAATAAGTTAATAAGTTATAAAAATGATATATTTTTTTAATAAAATTTGGTGGATATGTATTTCATTAAAGATATGATCGAAGCACGCAAAGTACAAAAATATTTTTCCAAATAACAACACAAAAGTATGAAGTCTCTAAAACCACATTCAACCATATAACCACAACATGGCTCCTATTTTTTCATGTTCTGAATTCACTATAGATTTGCACAGAGTAAACTATGTAGAATATATCAAAAATACATATTACATAGTAGAGCATAATTAATCAGAAGGTGGTTGGGCAGTTGGAACCTCATCCTCTAGAGTCATATTTTCTAATGAAGCATTTAGATCACGAATAGGAGTTGCACCCATCATAGGTGAGGAAGTCATCACCGACCTTGAGACAACCAATGGAGGAGATCGGAGTTGAAGCTCCTCTACTTGCAACTGCAATGCTACCACTTTGTCCTACAAGTGCCCTATCATATCACGATGCTAAACGGAAGTATCTATGACCAAGGAGGCTATTGAATTCAATGCATTAACTGAAATATGGAGCCTAATGATATACCATCTCATCCTCATCCACTAGCCCTTCCCGTTGATCACAACTTGCTCCACCTTCCATTGTTTCAACCTTTGTAGAAGTGAAAAACCATAACCAAAGTGAAATGCCTCAAAGACTATAATATGCACCACTAAACAGAATCAAGGGGCCCCCACAAAAAAAATATTTGCAGACAATTTTCACTGGGTTCAGGAGGAAAATCGGAAAGCTAGACAAGAAACCTTTCCCCTTAAAACAAAATCCTGCAGAAGAAATATAAGCCATCGAACAACATTCCCATGCCAAAACCATGCAATCTATGGCACTCCATTATATTCATAATCTATCTCTCGGAAATATTTCCTTCCCACCAACCATGTCATATCCAACCCAAACTCATATCAATTAAATTCTCCATGCTACGAACGCAAGCTACCATTGAAACTGCACAAAAACAACCATGGAAGTTGATGGAGTTTGAGCTATCTTTCATAGTTTCATGTATCGCTCATCCCCTTCCATAACATGGAATGCTAAAAATCGACTCAGAAACTAACATTTCCCACAGGTGTGGATCCATGGATCTTCTCCAATGTACTTTCCACACACAACTTTTCCTGGTCGTATGAGACATTCCCCCTTGAAGTCTCTAGACCATAAATTGCTAGATGTCGCGTCTCTACGGTCCTCACCAACCTTTAAATACATCATGAAAATGTGTTCCCATATCCATGATCCCTCCATTCCCATGTCAACCCTACAGTCCCCATCTTCTAATGGTAATTCTGATCCAGGTGGATATTGGTGGCCACCCACCTATTCCTACTGGCTCCTTTTGACAGTTTTAGTTCAACACGTTCTTCTGTAATTATTTGTAATTATGGGTTATACACTTTTGTGGCTTTATTAAGACCTACACAGCTTCCAGGTGGATATTGGTGGCCTCCAACCTAATCCAACTGGCTTATTTTGGAAGTCTTCATGTGCATCTTTATGTACTTCCAGGGTTGTTTTGGGGCCCTAAACAATGTTTTTTTGGATTTCCACAGTCAACTTGTAGACAAAGTTAGAGTTTGATGACATAATATGTACTTATCGAAAATACCTTTCCAACGGGCTATCACGTGCCTAAAATGGAGGTCGTATGCAAAAGTTACGACCCCGAGAAGTTGAGGTACCAACTTACCCATCGGGGCCCACATAAGTTTTGGCGTTTCATATCCTAGGGTTAGGTTTTTGAATGTCTAGGGTTTTGGAATTCATGAGTAATGTTAAAAATGCCTCTGGAGCCTCATTGTAATCATTCTGCTCAGACGGATGTGTGTAGCAGCCACATCTCTTCTCAAAGATAGCTACCACCTTTCGAGTAGGTTGTTTTTAGTTATGTAGTTTTACAGTTTCACTCTATTTCATTTATTCAATATAAGTTATTGTTCACTGGATATATTTTTTTGTTCTCTGTATCTCTGTGTTATTGTACTCAGTCTATTATTTATTTCATTCTTCTCATAAATCCGGATCAATGGTATCTGAGCGGTCTGCTCTTCATTTATTTTTCTTCGTGCATATCCCTGACAAGATCTGGGTACAAGAAGTTGGGACTCAAAAATAGTCGAGCCTTTGAAAGATAGGTCACACTGAGCCCGAACAAAACTCATGGGGGATGATAAGAATGATGATGGAGCAGGAGATCCTTTTAAACTGTTGCTTGAGGAATCCCTTTCACGACAAATGAACGAAATGATGGACAACTTTGCAAATATCCTTCGGTGGCTTCCCACATGAGACACATCTTCATCAAGTTACCATGCAACCCCCTTCAAGGTACAAGTAAATTTTTATATTCCATTATTTGAAGGACCGATAGATGCGGATGCTGTAGATAAATGGCTAAATCTGCTCGAAGGGTATTTTTCAGTCCATGATTTTTCTGATAGGGAAAATATTACTTTTGCACTCCTAAAGGTTTTCCCCCATGTTAAGGACTAGTGGAATACTTACTTTGAGAAAAGGGACATAAATGAAACATAAATATTTGTGGTCACCCCCACATGGGATTCCTTCAGGGATTCCATTAAAGAACAATACTTCCCTATTGGAAGCTACGAGGACTAGTACACAAGATGGACCACCCTATGTCAGGAAAGGGACCAAACAATACCAGATTTCACCAATAATTTCCATACCCTGTGCACCAAATTGGTTATCAAAGACTTTGAACGACATCTGGTGCTCAAATACTACGGTTGTGTGCATATATACATTCAAACATAAATGGAGTTTATGGACATCACATTATTGGGTATGACTTGTAGATATGTTGTCAAGATAGAGAAGAAATTTAAGCAAAAGATGAGAAAGTTTGGATATGCAGACTCCTCATAGCCAAAGCAGGGAAAAGGCAACCCCAACCCACAAAACAAGGGACAAAGCAAATATGGTCATTCTCAAGACAATCATTCCAAGCCTCAACATAAGAAGGGTAATAAGAATTCGAAGAAGGACATAAGAAAGTGGTGTGAATACTATAAAATCCCTTGGCACAACACCAAAGAATGTCGCTCCAAGCAGTCATTGGTGGTCGAGCTGAAAGATTATGAGTCAAAGGAAAATTATGACTCCGAATAAAATCTAGAAGGGGGGAAGTGGATTATCTATGTCAAACCTAGTGCCACTGTTTCTACCACCAAACTCCAGCCAAGCGAACTAGAAGAACCAGAGGAAGGGGAACACCTCTTTCACTCATAGATGTGGGTAAAGGGGGTTCCGCTTCATTTCATTGTCGATAGCGACAGTCAAAATAACTTGATCTCAGCAAAGGTCATCAAGCGGTTGGAACTTCCGATGACACCGCACTCGCAACCCTACACCATTGGATGGCTTCACCAAGGAAGAGATCTCTGCATCGACCAACAATGTCATCTGCCCTACGACATCAAGCCCTTCAAAGATGAGGTATTGTGTGATATTTCTCCCCTTAAAGTATGTTCTTTAGGATAACCATATTTGTGGGAGCGACATGTTGTGTATGAGTGTATACCCTGCAGTGTTATTATTACATTTGGTAGACAATTGTACATGATACCAGAGGTAGTGCCACCTATTGTTATTTCTTTAATCTCTTCTAAGAAATGCAGTAAGGTCATTTCACAGAACGAGAAGTTCGTCTTCTTTGTGATCCGTTCTCACAGTAAGCATAAGGTTGTCTCCACATCCGTGACCTCTAGACAGAGCCTCTCTTTGCAGCAGAATCAAGCGGACAGAATCATGGAAGAGTACAGAGACATCTTCTCCTCACCCACCGGGGTATTGACACACTGCAAAGTCAAGCATCCAATTGATCTAAACCTTGGTGCACCTCTTCCTAATGGACCAGTTTATGATTGCTTGCTAATGGAAAATGACGAAATCAAGCATTGGATCCAAGAGATGCTTCAAAAGGGGTACATCATTCCCAACACCTCCCCTTATGGAAGCCTGATTGTACTGATGCATAAGAAAGATGGGATGTGGCACCTTTACATTGATTAAAGAGAATTAAACAAAATCACAATCAAGAATCGGTACCCAATCCCCCGAATTGATGACCTTCTTGACCAACTCAAGGGGGCCAAGTTATTCAAAAATATTGACCTAAAGTCTGGATACCACTAGGTTCCAATCAAACCAACTGATGTATGGAAGACAACCTTTAAATCTAAAGAAGGTCTCTTCGAATGGATGGTCATGCCCTTTGGCCTACCAAATGCACAAATAAATTTCATGAGGTTGATGGATGATGTATTGAGACCCTTCACCAACTCTTTTGTGGTGGTATATCTGGATGACATCCTCATATTCAACAAAACTTGGGAGGAGCACATGCAGGATATTCAGTAGGTTTTGAGCACTCTGTGGTAGAACAAGCTATATTCCAACTTGAAAAAATGCTCCTTTGGCATGAACAAGGTCCAATACTTGGGCTACATTGTTGATGAACATGGGGTACATGTGGATCCAACTAAGATCCAAGTCATCCATGACCGGCCAGCCCCAACCACACTAATCGAGCTTCAGAGCTTCTTGGTACTTGCCAACTTCTACCTACGGTTCATGTTGAGATTATCCCATATTGCATGGGCCCTCAACCAAGTGACCAAGGGCGGTGTCAAGGAAAATTTTTCATAGGGGAAGGCACAACAATGATCATTTGATGATCTGAAGCATCTCTTATGCTCAACTCTAGTACTCTCCTTACCTGATTTGCAACAACCGTTCGAGATTGAGACTGATGCATCTAACTATGATATAGGTGTAGTTATCACTCATCACGATCATTTGGTAGTATACCATAGTGAGTCACTCTCAGATATTGTCCATAAATACCCCACCTATGACAAGGAAATGTATTCCAATGTACAAGCATGTCGTCAATGGAAACATTACATTCTGGGAAAGGAGACATTCATCCACACTGATCACAATCCTTTGCAGATCATACAAACATAGAGAAAGTTGCAGAAAGACCACCATCAGAAGTGGTCCACATACCTATAGAATTTCCATCTCAACATCAAGTATAAGACAGGGAGCACAAATTGTGTTGTTGACTTCCTTAGTCGACCTCATGTGGATTCACTCAGCATTGTGCTCCATTACTATGGGCATGAGGCATTTGAGTGGCCCCAACTTTATCAGCAAGATCCTGAATTCGCCACCACCTATCAGCTCTTGGGTACATGCGCAAATGTCACCTATTTTCACATTCAGGACAGATTTTTATTCCATCTGGGCCACCTCTGTGTTCCTGCAAGAGAGCGTACAAAGATAATTTGGGAGGCTCGCTATAGTGGGATGGTAGGACATTTTGGCATGGAGAAAAATGTGGTCATTCTACAAAAAACAACTATTGGCCAAAAATAAAATAGGACGTCAGCAAGTATATCAGATCTTGCACTGCCTGTGCCATTGCCAAGCCAACCATCAAGAAGCAAGGATTACACACCCCTCTTCCTACTCCCGACAGGCCTTGGGAATCCATCTCGATGGATTACATGTCTAGCCTTTCATCCACCAAGCAAGGCAATGATTGTGTATTTTTTTTGGTTGATCGGTTTTCAAAGATGGCCATTCTCACAACCTGCAACAAGAGTGTCACAGTGATAGATTCTGCCAAGATATTCTTCGAATGAGTGTGGGTCCATTTTGGTATACCATAGACCATCATATCTTATCGGGACAACAAGTTCCTCAACACATTTTGGTTGAGTCTCCGGTCACTATTGGACACCAATCGCACTAAATCCACTACCTTCCACCCTCAAAACGATGACCAAAAAGAGGTCATCAATCGAATGATTGTGCACATCCTGCGCATGTATAACTCTAAGCATCCACGTACATGGGATGAGAGTCTTCCTTATGTTCAACACAACTACAACAGGGCTCTCCATAGCTCCACTAGCCATAGCCCATTGCAAGTGGGGTTGGGATTCCAACCCTTGGTTTCCATTGATGTTTCACTACCTCTTGCAACCACACAGACAGAATATTCCCATGTTCAGTGTGAGGCCGACAAAGCCACCAGATTCATTGAGCGGATTCAACACATATGCTAACAGGTCCATGAGATTTTATAGAAAGCCAATGCTAAGTAAAAGCAATGCCATGATCAACATTGGGTACCCCACAAGTTTTAGGTGGGAGACAAGGTATGGTTACATTTGCAGAAAGAACGCCTTACAGGACCCCATCGGAAGCTTTGTCCACTTCTCTATGGGACTTACACTATCACCAAGGCTGTGGGAGACAATTATTTTGAGCTCAACACTCCCCCCTTCCTTGGATTGCACCCAATGTTCAATGTGGATGTCCTCCGATCATATTTTCCACCATTATTGGATACCTCAGAGATCGCAGAACAATTGACATCAACAGAGCTCAACCCTGGCTACATGGAACATGAATCCATTGATCAGATAGTGGACACACAAGTCAAGGGCACTCACCAATAGGGGATCCAACTTTATCGGGTTGTCAAGGCAGGGCAATTCCTGCACCAAGGAAAGTGGCTCACCCAGGGCCAAATTCAACAGAACTTTCCTCACATGATGGGGGAAATCAACGCAATGGAGACCATTGCTTCCTAAGGGTGGAGGCTTGATCCAGGTGGATATTGGTGGCCACCCACCTATTCCAACTGGCTCCTTTTGAAAGTTTTAGTTCAACAGGTTCTTCTATAATTCTTTGTAATTGTGGGTTCTACACTTTCGGGGTTGTCTGAATCCCTACACAACTTCTAGGTGGAGATTGGTGGCCTCCCACCTAATACAACTGGCTTATTTGGGAATTTTTCATGTCAGTACATCTTTTTGTACTTCCAAGGCCGTTTTGGGGCCCTAAACAATGCTTTTTTATCTTGTCACAATCAAATTATAGACTGAGTTAGAGTTTGATGGTATAATGTGTAGTTCTCAAAAATACCTTGCCAATGGGCTATCACACGCATAAAACGAAGGTCGTATGTAAAAGTTACGACCCCATGAAGTTAAGGTACCAACTTACCCATCGAGGCCCACATAAATTTTGGTGTTTCATCTCCTAGGGTTAGGTTTTTGAATGTCTAGGGTTTTAGCATTCACGAGTAATGTTAAAAATGCCTCTGGAGCCTCATTGTAATCATTCTGCTCAGATGGATGTGTGTAGCAGCCACATCTCTTCTCAGAGATAGCTACCACCATTCGAGCAAGTTGTTTTCAGTTCTGCAGTTTTACAGTTTCAACCTATTTCATTTATTCAATAGACATTATTGTTCATTGGATATCTATTGTTGTCCTCCATATCTATGTGTTATTGTATTCCATCTGTTATTTATTTTGTTCTGCTCATAAATTCGGATCAAATTCAAACATTAGGAAGGGGGGAAAACAAACTTCCTCATTTATCCATAAGGATCTACGAGTCATTCTTATGGCCTTATTGGCCATTTCATCTACTTGTGTATTATTTTCCCTAAGGACATGGAAAAAATGAGAGGTGAATAGGTTTAGATTAAGTCTGATGCAACCAATGAGGGTCATCATGCCCATGTCCTCTAGATCTGAGCCCGCCACAAAATACCTTATTGTATTTTTTGAGTCTCCAATAATGTTCAACTGAGATATTTGACTATCTTTAACAATCTAAAGTCCTTGCAAAACCACATAATGCTTTACTTTGTTTTTTGTAGAGGTTACTAAATTCCAATAGAACTTAGCTTCCATGATTCCACTAGAACCATAAAGCACCTGCCTCCCCAACAAGTTATAAAAATAATACTACAAGTAGTTTGAAAGTCATATCTATTGTATGCATAAACATAATATTTTATGAGAAAGTAATTTTTATCCTTCAATCTTTTAGAATCACATAGATTATATATTCAATTTTTTTAATTGTATTTTAGATTTTGTATGTAACACAATTTCATCAATAAAAAAAAATATTTTTGTTTTAATAGTATTAATTTTTTACTTTAAATTAAGTAATATAATTTTAATGATTCTTAAATATTTTTATGTGTAAATAATGGAATAATATTTTTTATTAATAAAATTAAAAGTTAATATTTTAATTTTATTAATATTAATTTTTTCCTTTAACTTAAAGATATTTTTGTATAATAAATAAAATGATATTTTAATTTATAAAATTAAAAATTGCGCTTAGAAACCATTTCACTCATTTACATAATTCGACATAAAAAATATAGCCTTCGTTAAGGATAGAAGAATCAATATTCTTCTATCATAATTACATAGAATTATCATGTACGTTAAGGATAAAAGAATCGAATATGTTTACATAAAATTAGGTGAATGAGGAGCACTTTAAATATCGAGTATTGAAAAGTTATGATATGATATTTTACAAAGTTTATGATATTTTATATGGATCATCAAAGTTTAATGTTAGTATAACATTTAAAAATAAGTTGATAGATAAAAATATAAAAATATAAAGTGAGTTAAATTAAAATTATATTAAAATATTTAGAAGAAGTTATATGTGTGGGGGGTTAATGGTTAAGAATATATGATTTTTTTTGGAGGTTACAAGTTTAAATCTAGAGGGGATAGGGTATGTACACTTCCATAAACTTTAGCAATTAAATGCAATTAAATTGTTGCGTGAAGGGGGTCCCTTGTCTTACAAACAAGACACTCGGATTATATAGATTTAATCACTCAAATATGTAGATCCAACAATATATTGCCGGATTTCGAGAAAATATCTCTGGAAAATATGCCCAGAAAAGGGGAAAAATGAGCACATTATATATAATTCTTCATGAGGAAACATTAGGACGAGAAAGGGATGGGCCTTTCTAGCCGACAATTTTCCAGGGATTATGCAGCTTATTGCTAATGTTTGGGAGGAGGAGGAAGAAATTTGTGATTATAGTGTAGACCTAATGGAGGGAGTTGATATATGGGGGTCACCAGTTGGATTCTCGGCAAGTCCCTCGATGGAAACATCATCCGCTTGGCCTGATAGATGACTGGGGATGTCAGTAGGGGTGGTATCACCGCCAATTTCGGTGTTAGGACCTCCTTTCATCAGTGGGTCCGTTGTGATTCCCCATTCTATCGTGGATGGTTTTCCTTTAGAATATCCCAGAGTTTTCACTGGCGGTTCTCATGCAAGATGAGATCATCCACATACTTACCCTTTCTCTTCATGGGAAGAAGTTCCTTTGGGCGAGAATATGTGGGAGTCAGATCATGCAAGGTTGGCAGATCTAGGGTCTCTACTAGGGGGCTTTGATTTGGATGATTCCCTTTTGAAATGGAACTGTGCAGCGAGCTCCTCTGCATATATCTCTTTGGAAGGGTTTCTAGGACCCTTTCCTTATGGAAGAATTCAAAGACTCTTTTTTGGTGCATGATCAACCACCTGAGCCGTCTCCACCAAAGCTAGATTTGGGGTCTTGCCCAACCTCAGTGGGGGATTCTATCTCTCAGGAGGAAGAGCCCCATCAAAATCTCCAGGCCCAAGTTGTAAGTGTGCGAAAAAAAAAGAACAAGTACATTAAGCCAAAAAGAGGCTCGGATAGGTTGGTTTTAGGGGAGGACGTCACAATGGCCCAAGTCTCAGATTTTTCCTCTACAATGGTGGTAGGAAATTCCAAGGGTCGTCATTTTAATGCCAAATACCTGAAGGATTGGGCATGTAACTTATGGACAGGGCACTTAGGTTATGTATCAGTGGTCAGGATTCTTGGAAGGGGTTGGTTCGCCTTCAAATTTTCAATAGCAAAGGATGCTCTATGGGTTTTCAAATCCCCCTAGAGCATCAACTCAACCCCGATTCTCTTTAAAATTTGGATGCCACTATTAGATGCAGGAAAGAAATGGTTAGACATTGTTCCTATCTGGGTGAGGCTCCTATGTCTCCCTCTAGAATTTTGGACTAAGGAAATCTTTAAAATGATTGGGAATACTCTTGGCACTTTTCTTGATGTCAATATGACCTTTTTTTCCTTGGATGAGTATGTAGTGGCACAGATTCTAGTTCAACTAAACCTTAGAGAAGGATTTGTAGAGGATTTGGAGCTTATGTTAGGGGGGGAATCTATATCCAAAATCTCGACCATGGGGGAGTCCCCTTTCAGTGTCAAAGGTGCCACATACAAGGACATGTTGTGAGTCAATGCCCTCTTCCTTTCATTTCAAAGAAGAATCGGTCCAAGCCATTTGTGGCACAAGATCAAAAGGACACCTAAGTTTTCTATGGCCCAAAGTCTACTCACAGGGGATCTTTTGAAGAGGAAAATGATCGGGCTCGTAAAAGGACGGTTCTTGGGGTTTTAGGCTCGTTTCAAGTTTTGAATTCTCAGGCTGGCTTGATTTTTTTAACATCTACTACTTTTCCAACGCTCCGCCAATGAGGAAGATCCTCCCTCCTAGCCTCAATGTGGTCAGGTCTTTCTTCTCAGGGTATGTCTTTTTTTCCTTCTCATTCCATTAATGTTCTAATAAATTATCTTTCTGTTTTAGGGAAATATTGGTTTGGTTCGATTAATTATCCTATCCCTCTTCCTCAAGATCGACCTCCTTTTCCTCTAGTGGAACCCTTTCCTCCTCCCTCTCCCCCTCTCTCTCAAGGCCCGATCCCCTTAGCCATTAAGGATTCTGCTCATTCTTCCCCCACCCCCTCTCCTAACCTGAACCTGCTTCCATGTCCTCTCCCCCCTTAGCTTTTGGATAAGTTACAGATTCATCTGTGGACTCAGAAGAGGTGACCGTTATTTATAACCTCCAAAATAGAAAAGTGACGGGATCCTATGGGATGATAAAGCATGGGTTGGGGAAAAATATTGAAGCATCGTTGGGTCAAAGAGGCATAGGAAGGAAAACTCTTTTTTCAAAGGCTCAGAATAAATCTTTAGTTGATGTAGCAGTTGGGAAACAACTCTCAATCTTTAGGGCACTCAGAGCAGCCAAGCCCAAGGAAGTGTTTCCCCCATGAAAGTTCTTTCCCTAAATTGTAGGGGTGTAGTAGGCCCTTCCAAAAAAACTTCTCTTAAAAGGTTGTTGGAGGCCCAACAACTAGATGTAGTTTTGTTTCAAAAAACCTTAGGAGCCGATGAAATGGTGATACCTCTGTTGGAATCTCTTTTTCCACATTGGATTTGTTTAGGTCTTGATGCAAGAGGAAGATCAGGTGGACTGGCTATAGGGTGGATTCAGACAAATATTAAGCTAATCAATTATTGGGGTTTCGATTCTAGCCTTTGGGTGGATATTTTATGTGCATACTTGGGTAGGACCTTCATGCTATTGAACTTATATGGGCCTTATCAATATGTAGTATCTTTTTGGGAAACCCTAAGGATCATTTTTTTTTTATCCAAGGAAAACCTGATACTGAGGGGAGACCTAAATTTCTCTCTAGGAACAGTTGAGGTATGGGATCCTAAGGCCCAGGTAGATCCCCTTATTGTTTTTTAAAGACACTTTATTTATGTGGCAGGAATTTTATACCTTACTCCTATTAAATTAGGTTGTACATGGTGAAATAAGAGGATGGGAGAGGATCGCATAGCAAAGCGTCTGGATCATTTTTTGGTTTATGAAAATATGTTATCCCAAACCTTATTTTTGAGGAAGTGGATAGGGGTTAGAGGGGAATTAGACCATTCTCCCATTCTCTTTGAAATAGTTAGAGGACTAAGAAATCCTCCAAGCCCATTCAAGTTCAACCCGATGTGGGCTCAGTAGGAGAGATTCCAAGCGCTTGTCAAGGAGTGTTCGGATCCATTTTCCATAGAAGGGGGAGAAGTTGCAAGGGTCCACTTTGTTGCAAATTTAAAACAAGTTAAAAAGGAGGCAGTAATATGGGAAAAGGAAAAAGTGGAAAGGGATTATAGGTCTCTTAAGAAAATTGAGGAATATCTACAGGGTATTTATTATTCAAAGGGTGAAGGATACAACAATCCATATTCAAAATCGACCCTCCTCTTCCTAGAGCAGAAAAAGAGGAAGATGTTGAAGGAACAAGAGGAAACTTGGAGGCAAAAAAGTAGAACAATCTAGTTAAAGAGTGTGGATGATAACACAAATTGTTTTTAGGCTTATGCTAATGGAAGAAATATCAAGAACACTATTTGGAGTCTCATTAATGAAGAAGGAAGGGAGGTATCATATTTCCAAGATCTTTCTCGATTAGGGAAGACCCACTTCCAAAACTTGTTCAAAGCACCAAATGAAAAAAATATAGCAGAGATTATAAACATTGCTAGTTACTTCCCCAGGTTTGTAGATGAGGATGCAAAAATACTATTGATGGAGGAGGTCACAGAAGACGAGATTAAGGTAGTGCTCCATAGATTTCAAAAAATCAAAAGCCTAGGACCTGATGGATGGACCATTGATTTCTTTCTAGATTTATTTGATCTTCTTGGAAAGGATCTATTGTTAGTTGTAGAAGAAAATTGTAGAGAGGGTCACATGCATGCTCCTTTAAATTCAAATTTTATAGCCCTAATTCCAAAGAATGACAACCCACAAGGTTTAGATGAGTTCAGACCCATCTCATTGTGTAATTGTATTTATAAAATCATAGAAAAAGTGATTGCAAGAAGAATTAAAGGAGTACTCTCAGCCTCAATTTCTAAAGAACGTTTTTTTTTTTGGAAGGCAGGAAGATTAATGAAGCCATTAGAGTGGCTCAAGAATGAATCCATTCCATAAAAATGAATAATTTGAAAGGAACAGTTCCAAAAAACGATCTGTTCAACGCTTATGATCGAGTAAATTGGCTCTACATTAGAATTCTTTTAACACATCTAGGTTTTGGAATTGATTTTATTAGATGGGTGATGTGTTGTATTACAACCACCTCTTTTGTTGATCTGATAAATGGGTATGCCTCCCCCTTTCTCAAAGTTGAGAGAGGCCTTCGATAGGGTTGTCCACTATCACCTCTCCTTTTCCTTTTGGTGGTGGAAGGACTCAGTAGGGATTTGGAAGCAACAAAAATTAACAGATATTTCAGAGGGATATTCATCTCCCATAACCTCCAAATTACCCATATATTGTTTGTAGATGATGCTTTTATTTTTTGTAATGGTTTACGTGGGAATGCTGAGAAAATTTGTGAAAATATTTATCTTTTTGGGAAGGCCATCGAGATGATGATAAATGACATAAAATCCTCAATGTCAATTCAAAATATGGAAGGGGAGGATATTGAAATTTACATATCCTTTTTCTTTTTTTAGATCAGGGAGGTCAATGTTGGTTTGAAGTATCTTGGATTCCATCTCAAACCAAACAACTATAGGAAGACAGATTGGCTTTGGATGATAGAAAAAATAGAAAAATGATTAAATATATGGAGTCATAAATGACTCTCTCGAGCAGGTAGATTGGTCCTTTTCAAATCATTTTTAGAGGACATTCCAGTCTACTGGATGTCCCTACCTTGGATACCTAAAGGGATCTTAGAAATAATAAGGAAACTTTGCTCAAAATTCTTGTGGGCAGGAAATCAAGAAAAAGTCATTCTCCCCTGGGTGAAATGGTCTACCTTGGCCCTCCCAAAATATCTGGGAGGATGGGGCCTAAAGAATATATTTCTTTTTGATAAATATTTGATTTCCAAATCATTTTGGAGGTTAATCTCTATTGAAAATATTTGGACCTAGGTAGTGACCCATAAATATATTTTATTAGACTCATTAGTGGAATGGATTAGAAGACCTTCAAAAAAACATCATATGACATATATTATATGGAAGGAAGTGGTTTTCTCTTTCGATGTGATTGGAGATGGATTGGCATGGAAGGTCGAAAAATGAAATAAGGTTATAGTGGGCAGGGATCTGTGGCTAGGCAATGTGGGTTCCCATATACTACCAGAAAACTTGTTTATGAGACTTCAAGAGAAATGAATATTCTACCTCGGCTAGGTAGGGGATCTAATCAAGACATCAATTTGGTCTCAAGAATGGAAGTCTCGCTATGAGATTGGATTGGAATATGTTTTAGAAGCTTCTTAGGTAAAATATACATGGCTCTAAATCTTTCTCACATTCGACTAAAGGAGAAAGAAGATGAGTCAGTATGGGTTGCATACCCTTATGGGATTTATACACCAAAAGTGGGTTACATTCAACTTGATATAGATCTCCAACTAAAAGACCCAGAATGGTGGTGGAAGGGGCTATGGAAGATAAATTTTCCTCTCGAATCAAAACTTTGTTTTTGGTGTTTATTAGTCAAAAAAGTACCAACATGGGAAATAATGAAAAAAAATTCAAATTGGAGGACCAGGATGGTGCACTCTTCGCATGATAGATGAGGAATCCTAGGTTCACCTCTTTTTTTACTGCTCCTACATAAAGGCAATATGGAAAGAAAATTCTAGAGTGATACGTCGATCCCTCCTTTGGCACAGGAAATTAGTGGAAGAAGCTTGGAAGTCATGGGTCTCAGATGCATCATACTTAAACTTCAGAGCATTACCACCTTTGGTATGTTGGGGCATATGGTTGGATAGAAACTTTGTAATTTTTAAAAGCAAAGGAATTCCATCAGAAATTATTGTTGCTAAATGTCTAAGTATTCTAGTCCATTTTCCTCAAGCAAAAGGAAAGGAATCTCGAAGAATAATCCATCTAGAAAGGATTAACGTCAAAGGCCCTAGGATTTTTTTGACAGGGCCTCTCAAAACAAGTGTCAACTTTGTGGAGGGGGGGTGGGGAATTCTTCACTTATCAGATCAAGTTAGCTTAAAAATAAAAATGGGATTGGGGGCAAGAAGAAACAATTATGCTGAATTGATGTCTCTTAAACTGCTTCTACTTCTTGCAAAAGAAAAAAATGGCAACTCTAGTAAGGCATTTGATGACTCTCAAATGGTTGTTAATCGGGTCTAGAATCTTCATCAATGTTCCATTCTTTTGATTCCTATTATTGAATAATTTCAAAGGCTTGTGGCTTATTTTGATTCTTTTGATATTCATCATGTTTTCAGGTAAATGAATATGATGGTAGATCAATTATCAAAGGACAGGCTTCATCTGGATCAAGGTCAATGGATGATATCTAAAGAAAACAATGTCACATTTTATGAGTATTACCATTGGCCCTTTGTTGACATGCTTATCCATATTCAGTATCTCAGATTCTTCAGTCCTTCCTCACGTATGCTATTTTGGTTTCTTGACTTTTCTCAGGCTTATTGGGTGCAGGCCAGGGCTTTGAATGCACTATTTTGGTGATAACATATTTGTTGAACTTCTTCTTTGTTTCTTTTCCTGTAACAAATGTATATGTATGGACTCTTCTATATATGTTTTTTGACAAATGTTTTGATTACAACCCCTTTGTGGCATTGCCTCACATATACCATGGATTTTCTATGGCTCATTTACAACAATGCATATGAATATGCATATGCAAAATGTAATTTTCTTTCCTATATGAAATAAAATTACACTTTTTTTACGGAGGAAAAATATATATATTTCAGAGAAAAAATATAAATTTTATTTATAAAATAAATAAAATTAGATTTCTTATATATATATATGATTATAAGTAGGTTTCAAAATAAGAGAGTATGATTATATACCTCTACATCCCCAAAAAACTACATGATAGTCCAATTACTGCATAAAAAATCTTCCACATGTTTCTCTATTTTCATATTTATCTAGATATGAACATAAAGTGCTTAAAAACTACCCCACACATAGTGAAAACAAAGTGGGATGCAAAGGACAACAAGTCCCTTCCAATTGTGCATGGAAAATCACATGTTCAAGAAGAAACCATTGATGCAGTAGCACAAGAACTGACTCCAGAGAAAGGGATTGACAGGGTTGAATCCTTGAATGTTGCAAAGGAGGTAGGGTCTAGGATACTGCAGCTAAAGTAGTAGTGTGTAATGTTCCCAGTTTTGGACATTATTATAGTACAAAGTGTTATGTCTACCAGAGTAGCCAGATAGGGGTGACAAAGAGTTCATGAGATATTGAGGGGTTTTATTGGGCCTAACTTGCATCGTTCATCATCAGGATCCATTCCACACATCTTGCGTTTGGTTTCGTTGCATTCCGATGATTTCCGTAATTTTGAGTTATTATGGGTCATATCTTAATTAAATTCACTAAGAAGGTCATAATGGGCATATTACTTGGAGAAACCTCTTAGTGTAATAGCTCATCGAAATCATGAGGAAGAGCATTACAGGATAAGATGATGAGAAGTGACTTTCAGTGGTCGGAGAAGCCATAAGGACGGATAAATAAATTTTTAGAGGTAAAATGGTTAATTAATTAATTAATTAAGTGATTTAATCAAGGAATAATAAAATAATTTAAAAGTCACTTGGAGGGAAAATGTCAACAATGAATTACGATTTCAAGAAGCTATAAAGGAAAAGTAAAGCAACCTAAATCATCATTATGTAGATTTTGACTTGTCATTGAGGAGACAGGAGCCTCTCGGGAGAGATAGTTCAGTGGATTCCAGGAGGAAGACACCAATTGAATGATTTCGATGTTGAGAGACACACCCTAGTCACCAGGAAGATCACACAAGTCTTCCATCATTCTTCAGAATTAGTGACACAGGTTCCAATAGCAAGGGCACACTTATTCAGGGTGAGGGCACAACTTTTGAGGAGGTTCAGTGGATTGACTTGTCCCTTTTAGGGAGGGTTCAAAGATTCCCCTCTGACCCAGTTGAGAGGAAGACAAGGCACATATTTTTCTTGGTTCCTCATCAGATTCCAATGGAGGAATCATCTCGGGTGCACTTTCCAGACATTGGAAGTGCGACACTTGGGGAGGACACATTCGGGGTTCCCGAGCGATCATCAGTTCATATCCGAGGAAATACTTCCGACCCATTTCATAGTAGACCTAGATGATCAGTTTGAGACACACATCAAATGATTTCGATAGGGGAATCACTAGGGCACAATTTTCCAGAGCAGAGGAGGTGCATTTCCTCTAGGGGGATCCATCCGGGGACTAGATACACCAGTTGAGGTCCAAACAGTCATTAGAACTATGAGGCAGAGCAGGGCACATTGTTTGGGATAGTTTCCAGGAATTTATAAGAGGTATAAACACTAGGGAGAACTTTCCAGACTTGCAACAGTTGTCGTACGAACTGGCATATCCACAACAATTCTTCATCTCATCCATTGCATTCCACAACATTCATCGGGTATCAGGTATTATTGTTTTAGTTTCTTTTGTATTCTGGCTAAGATCCTTTTGTCATTGATCTAGCCGAGTGATTCATTTTATTCAATCGCATTCAACATTTGTACTCCACGAAGATTTCATAATATAAGCTTTGCAATGTTTTGTCAACATTATTATTTTAATGGCCATTTATATGATGTAAACAACTAATCCTACACACACATTAGCAGAGTTTCCTAGACTATCTAAGTTAGGAACATTACAATGGTATCGGAGCTGGTTTTCTTGCCAACCTATGGGGAAAATCAGATAAGGAGGTAGATACATGATTACCATCTAGTGGATTGACATGAGAACAGATGGAACCTGCACCCATTAGATGTAGGAAGCTTTGCTATAGTTGCAAAATTCCTTGGAAGCCAAATCACAGATGCAGGGGTAAAGGGAAGGTGAAAATTGTTGAGGTGCACTATGACAGTGAGGATGAGGAGATGCATGTGAATGCAACCATATATGCCTATATATAGCAGTCTGATAAGGCTAGTGGGTCTTGTGCATCTGAGGGACAGTTGGATGGATAGGATAATAGCGCATGTACTTCATCTTCCCCATCAAGAAATATTGAGGATTCAACACTTCAACATAGTGGGGCACTTGTGAGGATTCATATGTGTTGGCACTTAGACATGATGAGATTAGAAGGTTATTTGACCTACTTGTGAGTGTAGACATGGCTCCCAGAAATTCATGTATGGAGGATGATGAGCTTCCTATGATGAGTGAGACACATTTTTCATCTTCTCAATCACCTATGCTAGCCATGCCACATGAGGATATTAGTGGCATTCCTGACATGGTAGAGGAGACTTGTGTGGGGATTGTACACAAGGAACATATGGATCTGCAAACCCATGAGGAGAGGTATAGCTTGGAGATAGTTGACCTTACACATACCTATCAGTATGAGGAGAGTGAGTCACCACTCTTGGAGATTCCATTGATGGACGAGGTTGTGGAGACCGACAACTTGTTGGGACACTTACTCCCAGGATTGATCTACAATGATGAGGATGCACTCCTTATTGGTCGGGATGAACATAACACGTTTATAGACACATCTGTATGGGATCTAGGCATAGATGATATTAGTAGAGTGAGTGCATGGGAGGATACAACTTCCCATACAGGATATAGTGCGATTCAGATTGGGGGGCATAGTTGGTGATGGCGTGCAGTGGCATATAGGAGGACTCAATAGCATAGGGGACAATGGGAAATTCAATGCCTTATATTTTGAGGAGTGTGTTGTTGTGGATTCCATTGTTGACACTGGAAGTGAGAGGCATGAGGTAGCACCTCAGCAGAATTGTGACCAGGAGTCACAACACTTGACAGGACAATTGAGATTCAATGAGGACATGATCATGGCAGCCACTAGATGCATTGATGATACACATGCATTGGTGGTAGGTTATTGTTGGAGGACCTCGATGGCACAAGATAGTTCAGATGGGGGACTTGTCATTGATCACTTCCATACACTCAGGGAGAGAGTGATTGTGATGAGGGATGACTACCAACAATTGTTGATTGATAGGGATTACCTATTGGAGGTTGGAAAGATGTATCACATGACATTGAGGGAGAAAGGGATTGAGGTGGACCGACTCAATCATGAGTTAGTGAGCACATAGAGATTCTTGGAAGGCACACATAAAACCCTTCAGCAATTGGAGTCCAGATCATAGGAGCTCCTTGAGGAAATTAGACAAAGATACACTACATATATTTCAGCAGAGAGTCGAATATATCCCTCAGCCACATTGCTAGAGGATGTTGGTGGTTTAGCAGCGGAGCACCAGTTGAGGGAGGAGCATGAGGAGTACCCAGGATCACTGATGAGTATGGAGAGATATGATCCATAGATTCAAGAGGATTTCCATAGGTTATAGGGACCACCCTTCATGAGGGGTGTTGAGACAGTTGGGCACACACATACACATGGGGATTCCAGAGCCAAGGGAAGTTATGAGGACACTTCCATTTGTGTTCTAGGATTGGTTGACCTTCATGTAGAGGATGACCTAGTAGTACACCCAGGATCCATGATGTTGCAAGTGTATACATGAGAACACATGACTTTGCAGGGGCACTGGATTGTAGGGAGGAGATGTACTTAGTAGAGCATGGAGATTCCTCTCCCTTGAAGAAGTATATAGATCTGGGATATGACCTTCATCGTAGAAAAAATTCCGTGAGTGATGATGGATGGATAATGATTGACCCTTAGTTTATGGAGATATCTATTGTTGTACCCGATGGTTGGTATTCAATGATGAGTACAGGTGATTATTTACCATGGGTGTCATTGGATGAGATTTTGGTCAAGTCATTGGGATTGACCAAAGAATATGATACTTTCTAGTCCTGCAATTGGTTGAAGATATTTATGGTAGCCCTTCCTGATACTTTTATCATTGATAGCAACACAAAGGGAGCTAGACAGTGGCAGGGGACATTGTGAGTTGGTAGGCTGAGACCTCTTGACATGAGTGTCTTGATTGCATACAACAAGATAGGGGTGGATCATCAAGGGAAGATAGTTGAGTCCTTAGGCGTGATGAAGAGTATCCTAGGCCATGGGACAGAGGATATATTAGAGGTTTTTACATATTCAAACTCTTATTGGGATGAGGGTGGAGGGATTTCGATAGTTACTAGTAGGGAAGATCAATAGTTAGTGGGGATTGGAAGTGATGAACTTCCAAATTTGACATGGGATCCAGGAGTCCATTGGGTCAATAGTTTATTTCATCTTATGAGGATCCAGAAGTGGAGGATCCAATATGGATACTTTGAGCAGACAGTCATGATCAGAGTAGAGAAGCATCAACGTGATGGTCCCTGTCATAGACTAGCATGGGACCTTGGGATTATAGGGCTGGGAATTTCATTGACTGATGGAGATGAGCGGATGTTTGCAGGGGGAAGTCACTTTGATTTTCCATTGAGTTTCAGTATTGGGGAGAGCACGTCATGGGCTGGTGATTCATTGAAGTCTTGTAGCACCTCACTATGGAAACAACATGTTCAGTCGGTGGGGGTCGTGTTGGGTTTGGTATGGTCTGGTAGGATAGACTCATTGTGGGTTGAGGCCATGTGTTATTTGTAGGAGACTCATGGTGTTGATATGTTACATAACTATACTCCATAGGGCATTGTAGTTCACATCTTGATATGGGATCCAGGGATTAGAGTGCTTGGTAGTTCAAGGTTTGATGGAGTTGAGTTTCGAGTAGAGTGGTTGCTTGGGGAGTTGACTAAGATTCTTTGGTCGTTGATCATTTTACTCACCAGGAGCATTTGGGTGTCATGCGTGGTGAGTACTTGGAGAGTCCCCATATTGAGGGGAGTCAACTTTGTGTCACATAGGTGGATATGGGACCCCGATATCATATGTATATTGATTCAATTATTGCTTGAGGACAAACAATATTCCAGTAGGGAGGACTGTAATGTCCCCATTTTTGAACATTATTACAGTACAAAGTGTTATTCCTACCAGAGTAGCCAAATAAGGGCGACAAAGAGTTCGAGAGATATTGAGGGGTTTTATTGGGCCCGATTTACATCGTTCATCATCATGATCCATTATGCACAGCTTGGCTTTGGTTCCGTTGCATTTTGACGATTTCCATAATTTTGAGTTATTATGGGTCAAATCTTAATTAAATTCACTAAGAAGGTCATAATGGGCATATTACTTGGAGAAACCTCTTAGTGTAATATCTCATCGGAATTAGGAGGAAGAACATTACATTATAAGATGATGAGAAGTGGCTTTTAGTGGTAGGAGAAGCCATAAGGATGGATAAATAACTTTTTAGAGGTAAAATGGTTAATTAATTAATTAATTAAGTGATTTAATCAAGGAATAATAAAATAAAGTAAAAGTCACTTGGAGGGAAAAGGTCAACAATGAATTAGGGTTTCAGAAAGCTAGAAAGGAAAGGTAAAGCAACCTAATTCATCATTATATAGATTTTGACTTTTCATTGAAGAGAGAGGCACATCTCACTAGAGATAGTTCAGTGGATTCCAGGAGGAAGACACCAATTGGTTGATTTCAGTGTTTAGAGACACCCTACTCACTGAGAAGATCACACAAGTATTCCATCTTAACAAGAGGAGACTATAATGAAGGTGGGAATTGATGAAATTTCACGTCACAAAGTACGAATATAATAATATTAAAGTAAGGGTGTTGTGAAAAAAAACAAAGAGTCAAAGTTTTATGAAGGAGTTGTTCAATTTAAGTCACTCTTTTTTCATGATAATTTCCGATTTTGACTTGATATTGACAAATTTTGATAGAAATATCAATATTTATTATGGGCATATCGAACATCTCAATATTTATTACTAGAATATCATACCTGTAGTTATAAATATCCAAAGGCAAATGATTTTGAAACTAAAATACGTAGTGATGGGATATGGTTATGAAATCAGGGAAGAAGCATTGATAGGAAAAATCAATATGAATCATCTCAATGAACTATTTCAAA
>JZKD02S1425098.1:79260-104762 GCA_000966675.3 Picea glauca | reverse complement strand
TATATATATAATTGGACAGAGTTCCCCTCTTGCTAGTTTTTCTGGGTTGTTTTGTTGCTTAATCTTGTTAAACAAACAAACATATAATGGATATGTTGAAATATCAAGCAACGACTGTAGCATGGGGGGAAAAGTAGCCACTAGTTATTGAAGAAATTCAAGTAGATCCACCGAATTCTATGGAAGTCCATATTAAAATCACCCACACCTCCCTATGCCATCCTGACGTTACTTTCTAGATGCACGAGGTCAGTGTAATGCTTACTCATAAAATTCCTTCTTAATTAGAAGTAAACTTTGTGGAACCCTATTTTTCTTAGGATATTTAAATGGAGGGTGGTTCAAGGCCAGTTACAATAGGGAGTAACAGTCCTTAAGAATTCCACTAGAATTGAACCCATTGAACCCTAGCATATTAAGAAATTTTCTATAACTTCCTATTACTTCAAGGATGAGCCTATCTTTCTTTATACATGGCATGCGATATGAGAAACTATTTCCATGAGACCGCAGGATAAGGGATTCTCATTGCATTGTTTTTTTCATCACAAACAAAGAAAAAGTTCATTGAGAACATGTGACGAATTACAAAATAGTGGAAAGTGTGGGCAGTGTGAATCCAAATGCCAAAATGGTGAATCAAATATCCTCACATGACTTCAAAGAGATGAAACATAACATCCAAGGATGCCTACGACTTGTACAATATCTAGTTCCTCCTAGAACATGCATACAGTCTGACAACGATGAATTAACCTGCATGTAACTTATACATCCTCACGGGGCTAGATTTGAAACATATGGCTTCACAAAAGTGTAATCTTTAGTATGAAAATTGGTTTTGGGATGCCGATAATCTTATGATTCAGGAAATTAGAAACACAATTAATTAATCACAATCGTAGATTTTAGTGAATCAAATGATGGGTAATAAAGAGTTATTAGTTTTTTTTATTTGTTCAATTTTCTTACACGTAGTTCATTACAATAATAGATTTTTTACACTATTTATCAAATCACCTTCCATGTAGAATGCATGCACAGACTCACATGTGTGAAATTAGAAATCATGTTGCATGTTACATAATCAATGTCTGTCATCAACCTGTCTCACCTGCAGATTATCTCTTGCCCTCCTTGCTTCTTTCACTTGGTAAACAGGTTATGGCATGGGATATCGACATGGAACTGATCGCTTTGTGTTGGAGATACTTCATACACACATAAGATTTCTTTTTCCTAAGGTTTTCCCTATATTTATTATTCATTATTCAGTCTCCTATATTTTAGGGAGAATATTCTCCTCAATTCACACTTTAGTTTGATCAGTTGAGTGGAGTCTAGATGCCACATTGGGATTATCACCATGCAACATTGGGATCATCACCATCTAATGCGCATTTTACTTGGGATCATCACTAGACTGGTGCATTACTCATGATTCCTTTATCTCCTCCTCACTTCACTATGTTTCAATCAGTCAACTGAAGACTGAGAGAGTAGTTAACTCAGACTAGGTTGCAGTTCACTCCCATGCTTGAGAGACTAGACTAGGTGTCAGTTTACTCTCGTAACTACTGGTGTGTGTCCATATCACTCTATACCACCACTATGGTGCATTTTATTCTCTTCCAGTGCACATTAGTTGAGTTATACAAAGTATATCATATGCAAATCATCATTCATTCATTTGGTTAATGAGAATTCTTCCATTCTTTCTCTCTTGCTTCTCTTTTCTCATATTTTTCTCTATAATTGTGTATGTCAATTTCTAGCTAGATATATTATGTACAGATTCAACACATTTACATGGTATCATAGTCGACATACTTCTAGGGAAAATACACACCAAATTATTTTTGCAGGTATTGAAGATTGAAGACAGTGGAAAAATGGAATTTCCAAAATAATTCATTCTTACACCATACATTTTTTTTGCATGGAAGGAGACTATGATAATGGATATTTGAGGCAAAGGATTATACAGGTTAAACATGAACACATAAACCGAACCAACATTAGCCATATAAAAATCCAATTATCTAAATCGAATGGATGAAGTATTTGGAACAATTTGCAATCTCATTTCTCCTAAACTCCTCTTTCACATATCCTCTTGTAAAAATTCCAATGAAGCCTAGACCACCATGGAAGCAATTTTTTGAAAGTAGGAAGAGATGAGGGGACACATGCTTGAGGTGGAATTTCTCACATTAGATCCAAAAACCTTTGACAATCTCCAAGATTTCTTTACCAAATATAAGGATTTGTTGTCGCAACTCAAGGCTTGCGGGGTTGATAAATCTAAGGAATAGAAACAAATGGTTCTTACCATTCTCTCCAAACTTGATATAGAATACTCAATATTTGTATCTACATTTCATTCAGTTAAGATCACCTATGGAGGCACCTAGACGATGCCCTCTCTTGAGGCCTTTATCGAGTCTCTAACACAAGAGAAGAATAAGCTCATCAATATGGGAAAAATCAAATTCCCAAAGAAATGTGCACTTACTATGTAAGGTGGTATCAGTCATAAATATAAGAAATATAAAGACAAAGACAAAAGGAAAGAACATGCAAATCCAAATAAGGAAGGGTACTCAAAACCCTTCAACAATTCCTCTAGATCCAAAGGTGGAAAGGGAAGAAAAGGGGAGAAATTCACTTACTGACGTAAAGGATTCCATCTAGAATCCACATGTATGCAGAAACATATAGATCAAATGGCCCAAATAATTTATAAAAACAACCTTGGATATCACATCCCCGAGGGTGCCAAGAAGAAGAAGCCAAAATAAATGAATCTTAGGAAAGGAAATTCTAGCCATGCTTTGATTGCCATCAAATCCTCTCCCGATGCTTAGATCGTAGATTCAGGTGCATCACACCACATGGCAGAAAAAAAATAAGTATATTATTCATTGGATGCATGCAAAGGTCCACCTATTCTGATGGGGGGAAACTCTTTAGTCAAGGTCACCGACAAAGGAAGAATTGAACTCACAAACAAAATCTTCGAGAATGTGTTACATGTTTCCAAACTTTTCGTCAATCTTCTCTCTGTGTATCAGATGACAAGCTCCAGCATAAAAAATAGAGTCATATTCACACCTGATACAATGGATATCTATGACATGCAAACCAATTCTAGGGTTGCTACTGATGAGGTAAATCATCAATTTAGACTCTACACATTTTCTGAATTTATTAAACTGGATTCTGCATTACTTCTTACCCATGTTGATGAAAGCAGTAGGATATGACACATAAGGTTTTGGCATTTAAATTTCAGATATATGCAACAAATTATCAAACATGGAATGGTTGATGGTCTACTCGACATCCACTTCACCAAAGAAATTTGTGAGGGGTGTGTTCTTGGAAAACACCCTCAAGAGAAATTTGACAAAGGAAATACTCAGAAGGCTTCATTTCCTTTAGATCTGATCCATAGTGACCTCATGGGTCCTTTTCCACATCCATCAATCAGTAAATCAAGGTACATGCTCATTTTTGTTGATGATTTCTCATGCTTCACATGGATTTTCTTTCGCAGACAAAAATCAGAGGTCTTTCAACAACTCAAAGATTTCAAATCCCTTGTTGAGACACAGTCAAGAAAGAAAATCAAAGTCTTCTGAATAGATAAAGGGGGAGATTATTTCAACCATGAGATACAAAATATTTTTCATGAGGCTGGGATTTAGATGCAGCACACGGTTCCCTATACTATGTAGCAAAACGAAGTTGTTGAGCAGAAAAATAGATCTCTAAAAGAGATGGAATCTAGCATGCTACATGAAAAGTCACTTCCACAGAGATTATGGGTTGAAGAACTTAATTGTGCAACCTACATCTAAAATATATCTCCCCATAGATCTATCAAGGATAAGACCCCCTACGAGGCTTGGAGTGGCCTCAAACCGAAAGTGACCCACTTCCATATTTTTGGTTCATGTGCATGGGTCATGATTCCATCTAAGAAGAGGAAGGCACTTGATCCACAAAACACAGAGTGTATCTTTGTTGGATACCTCAACGATGTGAATGGATATAGAATCATTGATATTTCCTCATACTGGCTCATCATTGAGAGAAGTGTCCAATTCGAGGAAAGTGTCTTGCATGTACCTCAGCAGCCGCATGCAAACACTTTTGTTCTTCCACCTATCAGAGATGTTGAGCATGCACATGTAGACTCTTATTCAGATGAGAGTTATAATTCATAGGATTCAAATGATCTAGATACAGAGTCAGTATAGTCAAATGCAAAGCTAGATTAGAGGCCCAAGTGGGCCAAGACTACTCTTCATGATGAATGAGATCTTGTTGGGGATCCATCTGATACTAGGATGACTTGATCTGATTTTGAGGAGTCTCCTCTTGCACTGACTACCAATGAAGCTGTTAGCGATATTTCTTGTAAGGGGGTTAGAATGCAAAATAATAGGTTTAAAACCCACTTACCCTAAGTTCGGATGCAAAGTGCGCTTGTGATTAAGCGGCACGAAGCTGTGGATGGAAGAGATTTGCATGCCCAGATCAACGGCGTGCGAGTTACACGAGAAGCGCCTGAACGCAGCATGGAGAAATCTCATTTTACGGCTTCCAATCAAGTGAGTGGGTGAAGTTATGTCGTCAGTGGCCAAGATCCATGCATAGAGAAGATCAATGATCGGCGGGTAATCGTGGGTAGTAGAGTTGCACTGAGATTAGCACAATAGATAACGCTTATATATCCCCAAAAAGATCTCAGTCGTCCATCCTGGAGGAGTACGTGGCGCACGATCGGGCTCCATCACCTCCTCACCCTTCGTGACTTTGAAGAGTGAGGACCATCCTCCTCCCAGCCATGAGACGTGAAGTAGCGAGAGCATTCAGGACCTGGGGCCCACAGTGGTGCCGGGCGAGTTCAAGACCATTAGATCTCAGAGGGACACATGGTGCACGATTGGGGCTCCTCGCCTTTTCACCCATCGTAACTTTGAAGCAGAAGGATTAGCTCCTCCCAGCTGTGAGTCACAAAGTGCCGAAGGCATCCAGAGCCTGGGCCCACAACATTGCCGAGAAGATCTCAACCGTCTATCTGAAGCGGCCACCTGGCATGCGATTGGGCTCCTCGCCTTTTCTCCCATCGTAACTTTGAAGCAGAAGGATTAGCTCCTCCCAGCCACAAGTCGCGAAGTGTCGAAGGCATCCAGAGCCTGGGCCCACAACATTGCCGAGAAGATCTCAACCGTCCATCTAAAGCAGCCACCTGGCATGCGATTAGGCTCCTCCCCTTTTTTCCCATCGTAACTTTGAAGTAGAAGGATTAGCTCCTCCTAGCCGCGAGTCGCGAAGTGCCAAAGGCATTCAGAGCCTAGGCCCACAACATTGCCGAGAAGATCTCAGCCGTCCATCTGAAGCAGCCACCTGGAGCGTGATTGGGCTCCTCGCCTTTTCACCCATCATAACTTTGAAGCAGAAGGATTAGCTTCCTCCCATTCATGAAACGTGAAATTGCGAAAGCGCCTTTGAAGATAGATACATGGTCACAGCCCGTGGTCACTTGGGGGGTGATAGAAAGAACTGCGCAAAGGGCCGAAGCACAGAGTTTGGTTGTAGAAGGGATCACTGTGTTCTCTAGATGCCAATTCAGCTTGATCTCAATACTGTTTCTCACTTAGAGTAAATGAAGGTAAGGAGGGCTAGTTGAAACCTCTCCTCAGTCATTAAGTGCGAAGTATGGAGGGCCTGGCAAATGGTCTGCTCGAGAGGGTCCTGTGTACCCATTTTTCCAGAGAAGACATGCCGAGTCCTCGACCAGCCGGAGGAGGCCTGCACACGCTAGCTCAACATTTACTGGCCCAGCTACTCCCCTTGTAAGAGCCATGTGCAGTTAAGGAGGCGTCTGACAGAGAAAGCCCGTCCGATTTTGGTTGAAGGGACACCAAGCTTCAGATGGTCGCCCGCGCCTCTGTGAGGCATTTTTCTCTGAGTATATAAACTCAGCCTTTGTAATTTGTAAGGTATCGATGGTTGAGCAGAGCTCCCAGTTGTAAAGTCTTAATGAAGCACTGTTATTCTGGTTATGCATGAAATTTTGAGACTTCTTGCCTTATGGATGCCAGTTTCTTTCACGTCTCTATTTACACTGTGTTAGAACAGCTCAGAATTGGAGGATCCAGTCGAGTTGTAGCTGTTATAGGATGATGTTCTAATGGATCATTGTAATAGTTACGTTGTCTCTGATCAGTTCTTGTGATTTTCTCAGCGCTGAGTGACTTGGAATTGGAGGATCCAGTCAAGTCCCTTTTTCAGTTTCTTGAGATCCTGAACCAAGAGGATCTTGTATTCAGGGTCTTTCTTCTGCAAACCACTAAAAGAATGTTGCCCAAAGTTGTTTTTTCACCTTCCTTACCAAGTCTTCCACCTGCTCATATTTTAATCAACCCACTGGCTGAAGTTAGGTCAATACCTCCTTGGTCCCATACATGCTAGACCTAGTCCCTGAGTTAGAATGATATTTCCCTGAGTCTCTACCCACTTGATCACACCTTAAAAACTATCGTGACATAAAACTGATGGGTGTCGGGCTCTGCTCCTGTAAGCAATCCAGGAGTGACTTCCGACACTAACATTTCTGGCCCTGTTGCCGGGGACGAAGTTGAAAAATTTTCCCCGGGATTGAACAAAATTGAGCCTCTGATTCTGAAGGTGCATTAGGTATTAGAGCCTTTGAAGTTTTCTACTATTCACCTAGCGACTCCATTGTGATGAATCCACTGGAGTGAACCTGCTGTTTTAGTTGTGGATTCCAGAGGCAGACATACGTGGTCCCATCCACAGCTGCCCCTAGCCACGCCTGTAGCCGATCATGAGGTGATTTAAAGAAAAGGAAAGGCCTCTGAAGGAGAAACTTCCACCGTTGAACCAGGTAATCCACTGTCTCCTTCTGTAGGAACTCTGTTTTCTTCTCCTCAACCCCTTAGCAGACCGTTTTCTGAAGTTTCTCGCTTCCTGAATTTCGGGAGTGTTCCTGCTGAGTTTTCCCCTCCTAGTCTGGGATTGGAGGGAGAAACCCTTGTCACTCCCTTCTCCTCTGAAGCTGTACCTTGGCATAGATTTAGGACTACAGAAGATTTTCCCACTCCTACACAAAGAGGAGCACCTGTGGACTTGAGCTCATTAGCCTTCTCCTTAAATCCTCTCTTGTTTCCCACTCCACTTCGGGACTCATTCCTAGTAGCCCCTTCACGAACTCCTTCTCCTTTGAGTTCTCATCCACCTAATATTCCTATGTCTGGTGCTAATCATCCTCTGAATAGAATGGATTCCATAGTCACTGCTAGATATGCTCCCTTAGTTCTTCCCCATCCTATGAATCCTCTCCCTACTAGAGATTACTTGAAAACATGCCCAAGTTCACTGGGGAAGGGGACATAACTACAGAAGAGCATCTGGCTGCTTTCTACAGTTATGCAGACAACCTAAACATTGAAAATGAAGATGCTTGGATGAGAGTATTTGTCCAGAGCCTGAATGGCGAGGTGAGGAAATGTTTCAGAGGATTGGCTCCAAGGTCTATTGCTGGGATTGAAGCCCTGGATAGTGCTTTCCTGAGGCAGTGGGGCGATAGGAAGGACTTCATGTATTACATGACAAAGTTCATGTCTCTGAATAAGATGGATGGAGAGTCTGTCTCTGACTTCTCCAAAATATTCAATAAGATGTATAATAAAAATTTTGCCGAAATAAAGCCTTCAGAAGCCTCGGCCAAGATTTCTTATGCTAGTGCGTTTGACCCCGATTTATGTCTGTTATTGAGAGAAAGAAGAGCCACCTCCTTAGCTCAAATGCAAGATGCGGCCATATAAGTGGAATCCAATGTATTAGCAGCTGACAGATTGAGGAACAAGGCCGACACAAATAGAAGAAAGGGAAGATCCGAAGCCTCAACTTCTAGCCCATCAGTGCCTCACCCTCAAGTGGATGAGATGACCAAAATGGTGAGGTCTCTGTCTGCAGAGATGGAGAGAATGAAGGTGGAGGGGAGGCAAGCATACAAGGGCCCTCAAAATTCCAAAAGTAAAGGAGGTTTCAGGAGGCTGAACAATTTTACTCCCTCGAATGTGCAAAGAGAGAGGGGAAGAGACAGAGAAGACCAAGAAATTCAGGCCCCTTTCCAAAACAATTTTGTGGCCGAGGGGGAAGAAGGGGAATTAGATGAGCTTGATCCTGAAATCCACTGCGTCAGAGACACTCCTCCTTTTCCTCATTTCACTCAATTAGCATACGACGAGTCTGTCATGGACAGTCAGCTAAATGAACTGAGCAAGGGAGACAAGACTAGTGGCGGCCAAGGCAGATATGATCTGAGGTCCAAGAAAAAGACTACAGCGCCTGACGTTCCTGAGCAGTCTACTAGGACAAAGAAACCTGCTAATGAAGTAACAAATAGTCACAAAGGTAAGAAAACCCAACCCCTCTCTCCCATTATCTAGAGTCATGTTCCCGAAATAAGAGAAATCCCAAAGATCTCATCCTCTTTTAACTTCGAGCATGAAATTCAAAAGATCAGAATCCCTGTGCCCCTCACCGAGCTAATTAAACATGGAGAATTTAAAAAACGCTTCTCTGAGCTTTTATAGTTTGAAGCCTCAAGCCTTCCTATAGACTCCATAAACATCCAAGATGAAAAGCCAGCTGTCGTCCTAGGTCCCATGGTAGAAGATAGAGATTACCCATCCCCTCCCTTCTACACCTCCTTGAACATACATGACAAGGTACTACACAAATGATTGATGGACTTGGGGGCTTCTCACAAACTCATGCCCAAAACTGTCATGGAAGAGTTAGGACTAGAAGTCACCCGAGCCTATCATGACCTCTATTCCTTTGACTCCAGGAGAGTTCAGTGTCTTGGAGTTATTAAAGACCTGGTTGTCACCTTGTTTCAACTGCCCATGAAGAGTGTGGTCATGGATATTGTAGTAGCTGATGTCCCCCCCAAGTTCGGTATGCTATTATCAAGATATTAGATAAAAATACTAGGGGGAACCTTGCAGATCGACCTTACATATGATACTATCCTAGTGTTTGGAGGAGAGCATAGAAGACTATATAGGGAAGCCCAACTGGCCTACATAATCAGTGACAAGGCCAACCCTACCAACCACCCCATTTTTGCCTTAGACATTGATTTAGGCTCCAGTCTACTGTAGCTCACTCATGCCCCCAAGCCTCCTTTTAAACTTAGAAAGCAACCCACCATCCCTCCTAAGTATCATCCCTCCATCACCCCAGTTTGGAAAATGTTTTTTGATGGAGCCTGTTCCAGAGAAGGCGCTGGAGCTAGGGTGGTTTTTGTGTCACCAGCTCAGGAAATCACATCTTTGTCATATAGATTAGAATTCGAAGCTACCAATAATGTGGTAGAGTATGAAGCCCTCATCCTAGGATTAAGAGCTGCGAGGGAAATGGGAATCCATGAGGTAGTAGCATTTGGAGATGCAGAATTAGTAGTCCAGCAGGTCAGAAACGCTTATCAGGCCAAGCATCCTCGACTCAAAAGCTACAGAAATGAGGTATGGGACTTGATTGACAGTTTCTTCTCAGCATTCAACATTTCGTTCATCCCAAGAGAGGAGAACACAGTGGCAGATTCCTTGGTTGCATCAGTAAGCAATTTCAAAGTACCCTTTCCACCCAGACTCAAATATGAAGTAGAAGTAAAATACAGGCCCTCCATACCCAACAATGTCAAGCATTGGAAGGTGTTTGAGGATGATCTTGAGATCAAGAAATTCTTGGAGACTATCGAAGAATTTTCAGAAATGCATATCGACCAAGATTCTGCCTCTGAGGAGAGGTTTGATGGGGGTGAGTTGCTGAGTAGAATAGCAAAGCATGACATTATTCAGTTACCTAGCAATCACATTCCGAGGGGACTGGTCCCATTAGAGAGATTGTTTGATGGGAATGATGTGGTAGTAAAGGGGAGAGTTTCAAGTGATGATGCTGATACAACTGAGTGCAACATCGGCACACCAGAGGAGCCTAAGTTTGTCAAGCTGTCAAGGAGTTTGACCAAGGAGCAGAGGGTTGAATATACCGAGTTGTTGAGAGAATTCGCTGATGTGTTTGCATGGACCTATGAAGATCTTAATACATATGACACATCATTCATTGAGCACAAGATCCCACTGAAAGAAGAGGCTAAGCCATTCAAGCAGAAGCTAAGGCAGATAAATACCATGTTGCTACTTGTCATGGAGAAAGAAGTGAAGAAGCTGCTAGATGCCCAAATTATTGTCCCCTTGAGATATTTCTATTGGGTGGCCAACTTGGTCCATGTAAGGAAGAAAAGTGGAGAAATCAAAATCTGTGTTGATTTCAGGAACCTGAACAGAAGCTCAAGGAAAGACAATTATCCTCTGCCCAACATGGAACACATATTGCAGAAGGTAGCTGGTGCATCTAGGATATCCATGATTGATGGGTTTTTGGGGTATAATCAGATATCAGTCATGCCTGAGGACAGAGAAAAAACATCCTTCACCACTCCTTGGGGCACATTCATGTACACCAAAATGCCTTTCGGATTGATGAATGTAGGAGTGACATTTCAACGAGCCATCGACATAGCCTTCATCAGGGAGAAATACCGGTTCGTGGTGATTTATCTAGATGGCATCACGGTCTTCTCCAGGATAGACAAGGAGCACTGCTATCACTTGAAAAGGGTTTTCTTGAAGTGTCAAAGGTTTTGCCTATCTTTAAACCCCAAGAAGTCTTTGTTTTCTATGAAGGAGGGGGAGTTATTAGGCCACATAGTATCAGCAGAGGGAGTGAGAATTGATCCTAGTAGGGTAGAAGCAATTCAGACCCTATCACCTCCCAGATCTAAGAAGGAGGTTCAGGCCTTTTTGGGGAAGATTAAAATTCTGAGGAGATTCGTCTCAAATTTTGCCGAGCTAGTGAGACACATCACAGCCATGCTCAGGAAGGGGAATGAACTGAAATGGACCGCTAAACCTAGGGAATCTTTTGTCCAAATAAAAAGGGCATTGACTGAGGCACCTGTGCTGATCATCCCTAACTATTCCAAAGATTTCTTGATTTTTTCTTTTGCTTCTTATGATACAGTAGCAGCGGTATTGTTGCATAAAAATGATCAAGGGCAAGAGAAACCTATTTCCTTTTACAGCAAGGCATTGCGAGATGCAGAAATCTAGTACGAGATCATGGAGAAGCAGGCTTATTCCATGGTGAAAGATCTCAAAGCTTTCAGAGTCTATGTCTTGCACTCAAAGATCACTGCATATGTTCCTTCAGCCTCTGTGAAGGACATTCTTATACAACCTGACATAGACAGAAGAAGAGGTAAGTGGATCGCCAAGATCCTAGAGTTTGATCTGGAAATCAAGCCCACCAAGTTGATAAAGGGGCAAGGTTTGGCCAAGTTGCTGGCTGAATCTAATTGCAAGGCATTGGGGGTTAACTTCATCAATGAGCAAGCTGAGTCATCTAGCAAGAGTTCCTAGGGTTCTTTATCACTAGCAGCATGCCCCTGGTACAAGGATATATTGTACTTTCTGCAAGAATTGAGGCCCCCTGACGGCATGGAGAAAAGAAAGGCAAGAGCTCTAAAGCTCAAGGCAGTCAGGTATTGCCTCATTGACCAAACCTTGTACTGGAAAGACCCTTTAGGGATATTTTTAAGGTGCCTAGACCCACAAAAAGCCCAGAAAGTTACGTTTGATTTCCACAGTGGCCTTTGTGGGGGTCATCATTTCTAGAAGACCATAGCCTATAAGATCCTCCGATCTGGGTATTACTGGCCCACTTTATTCCCTGATGTCTGCAGAGAAATCAGAGCTTGCATCAAATTCCATAAGTTCTCAGGAAAAAAGCAGCTCAAATCGCTGCCATTGAAGCCTATAGTAGCTACAACACCTTTTCAGCAGTGGGGGTTGGACTTCATTGGAGAAACTCATCCTCCCTCAAGTGGTTAGCACAGATGGATACTGACTGCAATAGATTATTTCACCAAGTGGATAGAAGTTGTCCCCACCAAAAGCACATCACACAAAGTAATTATCAGCTTCCTGGAGGATATCATAGCCAGATTTGGCTGTCCCAGCGGGATCGTCACCGATAACGCTGCTTCTTTCAAGTCTAAGCCTTTAATTAAGTTCTGCAAGCAGCTCTAGATCTCATTAATTCACTCCACTCCCTATTATCCCCAGGGCAATGGTTTAGCAGAGTCCTCCAACAAAAGCCTAATAAGGATCATCAAGAAAGTGTTGGAAGACAATAAAAAGGCCTGGGATTCGAAGTTGAATTTTTCTTTGTGGGCTGATCGTGTGACAACGAAGAAATCTTTGGGCACTTCGCCGTTTCAGCTAGTTTATGAAACGGAGGCAGTTTTCCCTACTCAGCTCGCCTTACCTGTGGCAAAGCTCTTTCAAGACTATGAGGGAGAACAAGATCATATGATTAGAAGAATTCATCAAATAGTGGAAGTGTAGCAGATCAGGGAACAAGTGAGGAACGCAGCTTATAGTCGTCAGCAAAAGATCAAGCAAGCTTTTGACAGGAAAGTTAGGAAAAAAGAGTTCAAGTTCGGGGACTTGGTACTTAAGTGGGATGCCCCCAGATAGGATAAAGGAAAATATGGCAAGTTTGACGCCCTCTGGACCAGCCCTTTCAAAATCTATGAGGTTTTCTGAAACAATACATACAGGTTGCAGGGTCTGGAGGGCGAAGAAGCTTTCAACAGCCCAGTGAATGGGCATTTTCTAAAGAAATGTTTCTTTTGAGCCTTTGACGGCTCCTTTGGTTTGTAAATATTGTCCTTTACTTCTTTGTTTATTTTCTTTTTTGTATGTTTTTGGCTTAATAAGTGACTCCATAGCCCAATAGCAAGGCACTGAAGCTGCAGAAGGAGTTCTTAGAGAATCACAGGGACGACTCTATCCCCCATGGAGCCAAATGTTAGCGATATTTCTTGTAAGGGGGTTAGAATGCAAAAGAATAGGTTTAAAACCCACTTACCCTAAGTTTGGATGCAAAGCGTGCTTGTGATTAAGTGGCAGGCAGCTGTGGATGGCAAAGATTTGCGCGCCTAGATCAACGACGCGCGAGTTACACGAGAAGCGCCCGAACGCAGCATGGAGAAATCTCGTTTTACGGCTTCCAATCAAGCGAGTGGGAAAAGTTATGTCATCAACGACCAGGATCCATGCATAGAGTAGATCAACGATCGACGGGTAATCGTGAGTAGTAGAGTTGCGCCGGGATTAGCGCAGTAGATAGCGCCTATATATCCCCAAAAATATCTCAGTCGTCCATTGTGGAGGAGTACGTGGCGCATGATCGGGCTCCATCACCCCCTCGCCATTCATGACTTTGAAGAGCGAGGACCAGCCTCCTCCCAGCCACGAGACGTGAAGTAGCGAGAGCATTCAGGACCTGGGGCCCACAACAATGTCGGGCGAGTTCAAGACCGTCAGATCTCAGAGGGACACGTGGTGCGTGATTGGGGATCCTCTCCTTTTATCCCATCGTAACTTTGAAGTAAAAGGATTAGCTCCTCCCAGCTGCGAGTCACGAAGTGTCGAAGGCATCCAGAGCCTGGGCCCACAACATTGCCGAGAAGATCTCAGTCGTCCATCTAAAGTGGCCACCTGGAGCGCGATTGGGCTCCTCGCCTTTTCGCCCATCGTAACTTTGAAGCAGAAGGATTATCTCCTCCTTGCCACGAGTCGCGAAGTGCCAAAGGCATCCAGAGCCTGGGCCCACAACATTGCCGAGAAGATCTCAACTGTCCATCTGAAGCAGCCACCTGGTGCGCGATTGGGCTCCTCGCCTTTTCGCCCATCATAACTTTGAAGGAGAAGGATTAGCTCCTCCCATCCGCGAGTCGCGAAGTGCTGAAGGCATCCAAAGCCTGGGCCCACAGCATTTTCGAGAAGATCTCAGTCGTCCATCTGAAGCAACCACTTGGCGGGCGATTGGGCTCCTCGCCTTTTCGCCCATCGTAACTTTGAAGCAGAAGGATTAGCTTCCTCCCATCCATGAAACGCGAAACAGTGAAAGCACCTTTGAAGATAGGTACAGGGTCATAGCCCGTGGTCACTTGGGGGTGATAGAAAGAACTGCGCAAAGGGCTGAAGCGTCGGTTTTGGCTGTAGAATGGATCACTGTGTTCTCTAGATGCCAATTTAGCTTGATCTCAATACTGTTTCTTGCTTGAAGTAAATGAAGGTAAGGAGGGGTAGTTGAAACCTCTCCTAAGTCATTAAGTGCGAAGTATGGAGGGCCTAGCGAATGGTCTGCTCGAGAGGGCCATGTGTACCCATTTTTCCAGAGAAGCCATGCCGAGTCCTCAACCAGCCGGAGGAGGCCTGCACATGCTAGCTCAGCATTTACTGGCCCAGCTACTCCCCCTACAGGAGCCATGCGCAGTTAAGGAGGTGTCTGACAAAGAAAGCCCGTCTGATTTCGGCTGAAGGGACACCAAGCTTTAGATGGTCGCCCGCGCCTCTGTGAGGCATTTTTCTCTGAGTATATAAACTCAGCCTTTGTAATTTGTAAGGTATCGATGGTTGAGCAGAGCTCCTGGTTGTAAAGTCTTAATGAAGCACTGTTATTCTAGTTATGCATGAGCTTTTGAGACTTCTTTCCTTATGAAAGTTTCTTTCACGTCTCTATTTACACTATGTTAGAACAGCTCAGAATTGGAGGATCCAGTTGAGTTGTAGCTGTTATAGGATGATGTTGTAATGGATCACTATAATAGTTACCTTGTCTCTGATTAGTTCTTGTGATTTTCTCAGCATTGAGTGACTTGGAATTGGAGGATCCAGTCAAGTCCCTTTTTCAGCTTCTTGAGACCCTGAACCAAGAGGATCTTGTATTCAGGGTCTTTCTTCTGCAAACCGATGAAACCCTGTTGCCCAAAGTTGTTTGTTCACCTTCCTTACCAAGTCTTCCACCTGCTCATCTTTTAATCAACCCACTGGCTGAAGTTAGGTCAAGACCTCCTTGGTCCCATACATGCTAGACCCAGTCCCTGAGTTAGAATGATATTTCCCTGCATCTCTACCCATTTGATCACACCTTAAAAACTATCGTGACATAAAATTGATGGGTGTCGGGCTCTGCTCCTGCAAGAAATCCAGGAGTGACTTCCGACGCTAATAGAACCGATGCCACCCATGCATCTCTTCTTGGTTCAATATTCAGATCCACATTCCTATGGTGAGGTTGCTAGAAATCCCTTTTGGGAATCTACCATGCGGGAGGAGTACAAATCCCTCCTCGAGAACCATACTTGGGATCTAGTTCCCCTTCCTTTAGGAAAGCAAATTGTTAGGTGCAGATGGGCCTATAGGACCAAGAGTGAAGTGGATGGACAGGTTAGCAGATATGAAGACAAGCTATTTTCCAAAGGCTTTCATTAGGTGCATGGCTTTTACTATGATGATACCTTCTCTCTAATAGCGAATATGGATTCCATACGTTTAGCACTTTCCATTGCGACAACCAAGGGATGGGAAGTCCATTAGATGGATGTGAATAATGCATTTCTTCATGATGATCTCTCTAAGGATATCTATATAGAACATCCCCAAGGATTTATGGAGGATTCATCTTTGGTCCGTCGACTGAAGAAGTCTCTTTATGGCCTCAATCAGGTTCTGAGGGCATGGTATGCCAATATGAACTCCTACCTGTTGTCACAAAACTTTTTACATTGTAATTCAGACTCGAATGTTTACATGCTCAAGACGATTGATTCACTTCTACTCCTAGTTATGTATGTTGATGATTTTTTGATCCCCAGTTGCTTGACTTCAATGATTGCTGCAGTCAAGAGGATTTTTCATGATAGGTTCTTAATGAAGGACATGGGTCCACTACATTTCTTCCTTGGACTCAAGATCATTCAAGATGCATCAAGCATCAAACTATCTCAGGCCAAGTATGCATGAGATCTCCTTGAGAGATTTCACATGACAGACTGCAAGTCTGGCCTGACTCCTTTCCTATCAGGAGTCGGAATTGAGGATGGCAGGGACACTCCATTGGTTGACAACACACTATACATACAACTAATGGGTATCTTGTTGTATCTCACACACTCCAGACTAGACCTCTCCTATGTTGTTGGAGCAATCTCCAGGTTCATGTAGAAGCCGCATGAGCTACATTGGAAGGATGCAAAGTGTATCCTTCGATATGTATAGGGCACCATCACCTCTGGGAGTTAATATTCAACTGACTCTACATTGGACCTCACCAAGTTGATTGATTCTAACTGCGTTGGCGATAACATTGATCGCAAGTCCACATCTGGTTACTCACTTAGTCTTGGTTCAGGGCCTATCTATTGGTCAAGTAAGAAGTAGGATGATATTTCTCTATATTCAACCGAGGCAAAGTATAGAGGGGTAGTTAACATAACCATTCAAGCTATGTGGCTACAACATTTTCTCACTGAGTTGGGAATTCAGTTTCATCGACCGATCGTTATATGGTGTGACAACCAGAGCACTCTGAAGTTCTGCAGAGATCCAATTCAAAGGCAATGGATGAAGCACATCGAGATCCACATGCACTACATTCGGGATTTAATACACGAGGATATCATCGACCTGTAGTTATTTCCTTTAGCAGAACAAACTTCATACATCTTCACCAAGAACTTGACTAAGCAGAAGTTTCATTATCTATGCAGTCGTCTTGGAGTGAAGGACACAGTTTCCTAGCAATTGTTGGTTCTTATTTTTACATACATTGTACTTTTAGGGGGGGGGTTCCCATGATGATTTCCCTCTTTCCTCTTTTATTTCAATTTATCTTTTGTATTTGGGTACCTAACAAGTCCTCGTTGTCAAGACCCATTCTTTGTTTTCACCATAGTGATGTTCAAGGGGGATGTTGGAGATACTTCACACACACCTAGGATTTATTTTTCCTAATTTTTTCCCTATGTTTATTAGTCATGGAGAATATTCTCTTCAGTTCACACTTCAGTTTGATTAGTTGAGTGGAGTCTAGATGCCACATTGGGATTATCACCATGCAACATTGGGATCATCACCAGCTAATGCACATTGTCCTTGGGATCATCACCAGACTAGAGCATTACTCATGATTTCTTGATCTCCTCCTCACTTCACTCTGTTTTAGTCAGTTAACTAAAGATTGAGAGACTAGTTAACTCAGACTAGGTGGTAGTTCACTCCCATAACTTTCTGAGAGACTAGACTAGGTGGAAGTTTACTCCCGTAACTATTGGTGTGTGTCCAGATCACTCTAGACCACCACTATGGTGCATTGGCTTCTCCTATAGTGCACATTAGTTGTGTTATATAGAGTATATCATGTGTAAATTATCATTCATTCATTTGGTTAATGAGAATTCTTCCATTCTTTCTCTCCTGCTTCTATTTTCTCATATTTTTCTCTGCAACTGTGTATGTCAATTTCTAGCTAGATCTATTATGTGTAGGTTCAACACATTTAAACTTTGTGCCTCCATATCAATATGGAATTGGGGAACAAGTTGTTTCTTTGCCTACCATTTCTCTTAGTACTACTTCCCACTAAATTAGACTAAATATTTTTTCTACATTTATATAATTCATCAAAATTCTTACATATTTAGAGCTTTGAGCTTAATGTTAATGAAATTTAAGTTATAATTTTGAATATATGTATATGTTAATTTATGCTCTATACTTTCTACATGAGAATAAATCTCATGTTATTTTCCCTAATATATCGAAACTTATGAATCTTGATGTGTGTTAGAATAAATCTCATGTTCTTTTCCCCAATATATCGAAACTTTTGAATCTTGATGTGTGTTAGTGATTGCAAGGTGGTTTGAGATAAATAAGGTTCCTCTTAACCAACGACATGTAGGGTTTCTCTTAAACAGATTAGGCACATGATATCAACCTAGAACTGATAGATTTGTGCCTCCATATCAATATGGAACTGGGGAACAAAATATTGCTTTGCCTACCTTTCCTCTTGGTACTACTTCCACTAAATTAGACTAAATATTTGATCTACGTTTCTATAATTCATCAAACTTATTACATATTTGGAGATTTGAGCATATGTTAAATTATGGATATATGTTAGTTCTAACTTATTACTTAAATTTTACATAATGAAATTTTACTTATTTTAGATCAAACTTATTACATAATGAAATTTTAGTTCTAATTATGGATATATGTATATGTTAAATTATTCTCTATACTTGCTGCATGAGAATAAATCTCATGTTCTTTTCCATAATATATCAAAAATTTTGAATCTTTATGAGTGTTAGAATAAATATCATGTTATTTTCCCTAATATATCGAAACTTCTGAATCTTGATGTGTGTTAGTGATAGAAGGGTAGTTTGAGATAAATTAGGGTTTCTCTTAACCAACAACATGGAGGTTCTTCTCATTAGAATTCTACAACTGTGATAGTCCTTTCATACATAGAAGACTACATATCTGGGAAGGGTGAAACTATGAATATTTTGTATTGCATTTGAGTATCATTAACAAAAAGAATGGGATATTCATCTTTAGTATTTTCCCTCTCAAGCCATTATTGATGAAGACAAGGAAGAAGCCAAAAATTGTGTTTTGTATTGTTGCAGGCTCCCAAAATTTTGTTTATAAGGTTAAATAAAATCAAATTTAATGATATTTCTATTTACAAAAATCACATATGCAAGTTCATTAGAATGAATTTCGACATTGATTTGTTGCTCTTTTGCATAAGATTTCATTAAATAATTAGCTAATTGATATGTTATGCTTCCAAGGATACCATGGATTAATTCTAATGGATTCCACACCCATAAATGAAGTGGAGAAAGGCTCTCCCACAAACATGACTAAATTGAATAGGTAATTATAATCTTATGTTATTAATATAAAAAATTGGCTCATAAAATTGTAGATACAAACCTCTATTTCAATCTATTTAGATAAGTCCATTGATGAATGAATTGGATCAACTTTCCAACTCGGGTTCCTTTTATTGTTGATGTTATTATGCACTCTTGGCTGGTTATTGAAGAATTGGAGAAAATTCATTTGATAGAGAATCATCAAAAGTAGTGGCGACAGATCCCTCACAATCAATTTCATACCCCAATCAACTAGTTGAAGAGAAAGCAGGTTGAAGAAGGCGATATAACGGTGATTAAGTAGGTAATACATGAAGGAGAATGAAGAAGGCAGTAAAGGGTGATGGAGGAGCTAATACATGAAGGGAAATGAAGAAGACACCGCCATAGCCAAATTGGTTTGGCATAGTGAGTTAGCTTAAATGTGAGAAAGAACAGTGAAGGACATTTCTAGGAGGTGGTTCGCGGCAAGAGGAGTGTCTTGGAAAGAGTAGCAAAGGACAACAAAGACAAATTCAAGAAGATAGGTAGCAGATGGTTCTGTCAAGCCATTGTCATCTACACATATGAAATTTCACCTAAGTTTACCAATCCAAAATTAGGTAACATAAGATGCTAAGACAAAACAACAAAACTAATGCTAAGTGATTCATAACGTTAATCAACCTTCTAGCAATGCACATAGAAAGTTGGTGAATTATCACAAATTTATCCTAGGTCTACCTCAATATGAGGCCAAATTAGATGGAGAATTCATTGATTTGTTAAGGAAAAATATTTGTATATTTGATTGGTGGAGAAAAAACATGTTTTATATTTTTTAATCTAGAATTAGGATTAAAAATTGATATGTATGTGGATTTACTTGCAAACAAATTAAAATGGTAAAAAAATGATTTATATAGTCCCTGTAGCCCGAAGGCATGGAATAATAATAGGTGGGAAAATAGTTCTCTTCTGGGACCCTCACATTGAAAGTAAAATCACAGTCTTCTTTACATGTTTATCTAGACATGAACATAAAGTGCTTAAAAACTATCTCACACATAGCTAGAATAATAGGTAAGGAAAACAGTTCTCTTGTAGGACCCACATGTTGAAAGGAAAAGCACAGTCTCAAACTATTGAGACCATATTAGAAAAAATATGGATGGTGATACTCTAATGATTGTCCATCATTGCATTAAGGAAATGATGTAGATCTGATCCCATGTGAAACCTTTCCTTTTAGAGAATGTTAACCTCTTCATTCCTTTCCTTGTGAATATGTAGAAAGTAAATTGAGATAAAGTTGGATTTGAACAATTCAATCTCTTCAAATGTAGGCCTTAATATATAGTTTTCTAGATTATTTATGCCCCTCATCCAATTTATAATCACTATTGAATCACCAAAGATTTTTGTTTTGGTAATTCCTTTTTCTGCCGAGGGAATCAATATCAATTTAAGAGACATAAGCTCAACAAAATTGTTGGAATGTCCTCTTAGACCAATTTTAAATTTTAAACTACGGGAATCATTCATGTAAATTATACCTCTATCTTTGCATGTAGGAGGCTCTCCTTGACATTCCCCATCAAAATATTCCCATGCTCCTAACTTGTCTATATACTCAAACACCACGCACTTTACAACTTTTTCTTTTTATACCTAGGGAAAAATATCTAGGATAGTTTTACTTTGAAAAACACATTGAAGGGGTGAAATGTAGAAATTATCAAACAATTGTGCATTTCTAGCCAACCATATTCCCCAAGTAGTGATCATATGAAGAGATTTAACATTTTTAGGGTGGCATTGTCTACCCAAGATCTTAAGAAGACCTATAGATACCAATGCACCATTCCAAGAAAGTCTAAAACCTAAAAGGTCTTCAAGATCCTTCCACACATGAATAGAATAAGCACATGAAATAAGAAGGTGATTGATAGTTTCCTCTTCATGCTTGCACAAAGGACATTGACATGGCCCATGTCCGTGTCTCTCTTGCAAGACTTACCAAGTTAGTACTTTGATTTTAGTTGCAAGCCACATAAATATCTAATATTTTAGTGGACAATTGAATTTCCACACAACTTTCCACCACCAAAGTGGCTCAACTAGACTAGCATCATCACAAAGAGTTGAGTATCTAGCCTTTGGTGTATATGCCCCTATAACTAATTTTTTTGACCAAATCATTTTTTCATCAAATTGTGTTATCATTAACTGGATTCTTTTGATATTTGAAATGCAGGAAATCCACTTGTCCTCATCTCTTTTTGGTCCAAAAAATACTTAGATGCCTATTAATATTTAAAACATAGTAACATCTACTTGATCTTTGAAATAAAAATGATCATTTGATTGTTTGAATTTTACATGTTAATTAACTTATCTCTCCAAACACACTTTAAGGATGAATACCTTACAAAATAACTGAGAGGAAATAGAAAAACAATATTAAAAACACATAAACAAGTTTGAGAATAGAGTACACCCAATTTGGGCTATGTCTTCGGGTCCGCTTCCAATAGAGACCTCTTTATTAATGCTCAAATGTTTGTGTTTTACAATGACCTTTTTACATGTTTCTCAAACTCAAAAAAAAAGTATACCATCGATTTCCTTGCATAATTTTGATAAAAATGAGTAATAAGTTCATAAAATTTCATGTTGGAACCTCATGGCACACATTACAGTGCAACCTTTACCCTCAGGAACAAACTTCAAGAATGTACTCTACAATTATGAGTATGTTTTTCCTTGGTCCATGTGCCATTAAATAAGGCACGGGACCTAACCTCCTGTTCGCAAACATAGGTAGGCATTAAATGTTAGTTGGTGATCTTTCATAACAAACCCACACTTTGTGGTGCAATGGTTAAGTTGTTGGTATTTTATATAGTGGGTCACAGTATCAAACCCTATCAACCACACTATATATATAACATTTTGGTTATACGTTGGTTGCATATATACATATAGTACCCCACATAATATATGATATGGTTGGCATATAGTTTAACAAACAGGAGGAATATTCAACCCATGTTTATATTGCAATACATATGATATGGGATGAGGGCTTAGCCCTTGGCCCTTTTTCCACTCATTTGAATATTTCAACAAACTTAAATATATTTCTTCACATGTATGGTTAAGAACCAACTGCCGAGTATAGTGGTGAAGTCATTGGGTTATTTTCTAGGAGACTCGGGTTCGATCCTTCAAGATCCATTTTTTTTTAACAAACCTTACCCATTACTGACCAATGGGAGGCTACCACATGACATCCTTGCATTAGGATATCATTGCCACTTGTCAACCTATGACTTATCCACATAATTTGTATGATTTCCACATCACCTACCCATTCAGTTGTACAATCATGACACATGATGCTATGTGATGTTGTTGTTACGAGGAAAATCTCTCTATGGCATGGGGTAAACCACAATAGATGGAATGACACATAGAAATCAACTCGAATCTCAAGTATGTTGTATAAATGAAAATGCTAAGAAGACAAGATCAAGAGCCTACCTCATCTGGACATTTGATGAAGACCACCGTTGAGCATGGAACTCAAAGATTTATACCTACAACTTGTCCTCAACAACCAAGATACACAATCATATGGTGATAATATATAATGTTAGCACATAAAATAGCATAATCCATTAACATACATGAAAAATACGCCCATGGAATATTAATTCAAATATTTGCAAGATATCAATTGGACGAGAAAAGAGTATTTCTATTAAAATAATTAGCAGAAGTGTATAGGTGACAAAATTCGGTGTCGATAATCTCATAACCAAGAAACTAAGTCCCTTCCAGTCGGGCCTCCACCACTTCAATCCTCCACCAAAGGAAATATCATATAAAGGAGACAATGAGGTTCTCCATCAAAGAAGGAAGAGTTTGGGGGTTAAACAATGAGTTTAGACTTTAAAGGATAAAGGGATGCAGACTCAATGTGAAGTGAAAATTTCTCCATAGTGTCTTTTCTCTCAAAATTTGAATTCTCCCCCCTTCCATGTCTTCGATATGACTCAATTTATAGCCTTAAAATGGAACTGAAGGGCCAAGTCAGAACGTTTCTAAGGTCAAGGATCATGGATCTCATGACATGACATGGAAACCTGACACAATTTTTAATTTTGAGCACCAAACCCAATGTACATGGGTTGTAGTGGATCAACCTGCGTATATGCTTGTTGCTTAACTGGTAGGGCATGTAAATGTGGAGAATGTGATTTTTTGGATTTGGAAGGTAAAAAAGGGGACTTCAAGTATCCATAGGGAAATGGAAAGTCCATCCAAGAAAGTTGCATGGGGTGAGGTAAAATTAGCTATAATAGATGCCCCCTAATGTGTGAGGTCAGAGGAGTATCTGTGATGACTGAAATACATTATAATTCCTAGAAGTGGAGTAATGGAGACTCAGTTGGAAGTGCTAGTTACTCATGAGAATATTACAATCCATAATGACTTTGTACACATTGATGCCAATCTGAATTACACTGAAAATCCATGTGGAAATATACCAAATAGTTGTTAATGGCCATGAATAGGCAATACAAAGTAGACACATGCCATAGGTTTTCATAGTCACCAACAAGGCCTAGTGGAAAAATAGTCTCAAAATCAATCCGAAGATATATGTATACAATGGAGTACAATTTGTTCTCCCATGATCATTGAAGTTATATAGGTATTGGTCCAGTGAAAGACAAAAATAGAATAGGAATGATACTATTGTAAGATGGAGGTCTTCTACACTATACACCAAAGGTGCAAGTCTACATCATGTAAATAGAGGAGTTGATGTCGAACAAAATGAGACTTCGTTTGACTACTGGTCATTAAGGTATATCATTAACAAACATGAGACAACCTACCGATAATGAATGTAGGTATCAAGGCACCGAGTACATTCTTACAATTTTGAATAAGGGTTTTGAGGTCAAACACTTGAAGAACCCATTGATCAGGAGACATTGATGTATTCCCAACCGTTGATGGTGGAAGAACCAACCACTGATGACTGCAAGCCTCTAGATACTCAAAGGACTCTAAGCCTCATTTCCATAATAGATGATCTAAATTCGATGGAAGGAGACCCACTGAAAGGAGAGCATTAAGGCATCCTCATTAGTCAGCACGAGGTACAAAGCAATAGCTTGATGATTAGAAGGATCTCAAACGAATAATATGTTCATGAACCAATGACCACGTGTGTCTGTCACGGTGCATGATGCAAGTAGTGCATGAACAATACCCTCTGAATAGAAACCAATAAGGAATATTGCTGACAAATTTGAGGAAATCACCAATAAGGCAAATGGCATCCAAGACATTGCAAGAATCCCAATGTGTGAATATATTTCTTTCCTTCGAAAACAATGGAAACCCCCCAGTTAGTGACCAATGAGGAGATGTCGAATGTTGGGTTCAAGGTTACCTACCCATAATGAAAGTAGGACCAGGGTGCATGGTAGGACTACAACTTCATGTGACTCTGAGACACACTAAGGGTATGGCTGACATGAAAAGTGAAGAGTTATGAGGAATGGCCAACATAGGCTTATAGACTTCCTTTGAACAAGAAAATGAGACATATGGACAACTCAAGCAACATAGAATTGATGATGAAACTTCATGATGCGGGAGGCATCGAAAAACTCTACATAGGGAATGGAAGAATAACCAGTCAGAGGAGTAAACTCTAATTAATGAGCCCAACTTCCTAATTTCATGCTAAACCCAAACTATGGATTACAGTGGACTCAAAATTTTGTGCTATGTTCAAAGGCGACACGACTGCTACCGATATAAGATAATATTCTTTTTCCTCCCCTATTTTTTTTGTTTTTTCATAGACAAATAAATGCTATGATAAAAGGGAGGAAATGAGTGTCATGAGTAAGAAACTATCTCCAAACAGTGAAACATACCTATGCTCAATGCAAGAAAGTGCATGTAGGGCATGGACATTCAGGGGAATGTTTCCTTTTAGGGTACAGAGTGTCAAGCTGTAAAGGATATAAACAAGGCTTTTCTTGGCTAGTGATGCAAATTGATGAGGTAAGAGGATTATAATGAGAAAACGCAAACTGATAATAGGCTCAATACTACAAGCAGGAGGATGGAATGCAATTACAACTTAACTCCAAAGAATGTCCTTTTTCGTAAATTTAGTCCCCTAGTTCTGAAAAAGTATAAAACAATACACAGGAGAAATCTTCTAGCCAATGTTGACTGGAGTGTTCCTTTTTCATAAATAGTCTACTTGGTCTGAAAAAGGGTTCAACTTACACTAGATATACATCCTTTAAAATCTATTTAATGAGCGTGAAAGAGACAAGTTTGTTGATTAAGGTTGGTTGTCATTGATGTCAACCCTTGAAGAAAGCCCCGTAGCACAAAGGTTTGGGTAATGGACCCAATACTGTTTGATGTAAATATGAATCATTATTTTTTTTTCATGGTTAATAAGAAGTAAATATGGATGAACTCCAAAGTGGTCCCCTTATGGTGAAAGCCCTCATGGGAAGACGCTTTGTGGAGTAAGAGAACCCATGCTTAATTG
>JZKD02S1425098.1:29542-65634 GCA_000966675.3 Picea glauca | reverse complement strand
AAGTTTACAAGGAAACTTCACCTTCCACTTTTCTTTCTTTCCCTCACCAACATTATTATTCGATCTATCATTGTTAGTGTCATCCTTGGATTTGTTATTATTTTTCCCACCCTTACGATTATTACCTAATCCTTTCTTTATATTCCCTCCTGGTTGTTGGTTACTATTTGGGTTGGTCGACAATTGCATAGAATGCACATTTATCGGCTGAGTGGGAGTGGGGGATGAAGTCGAAGCTTGTCTTTCTACAAGATGGCTTAGAGAAAAATCCTTCAACTGGTTCTTCCTCAAGTCTATATACTTATCATTTGAAGATCCTATGAGGCCATCGACATGAGGCCCAGGTTTTTATCTAGGGTCATAATTCGATTGTGGCGCGTCAGGAATTATTTCATACAACATCTCAGATTGAGCATATATGAGGTCCATTTGCTGGGATTTGAAAATATCTTCTTCCTTAGATGATACCCTAGATGTAGAAACATCCTTCGAAATATAAGTCAATAAGGACTTAAGGAACCACTCCAACAGAAACTCTGGAGGAATGTAGGTTTTAATCAACCTCTTCCATCTATGCCACTCTTGGATATGGTCTGAGATATGTGTGGCTTTATCTTAGAGAAAATATGACAAAATTTCTATGTTGTCATCATAATGAATCAACAAATGGAAGTGGTTAAGAAATGCCAAAATCATTTGATTAAAGTTTTTATATGTTCCCCTTGGTAGCTCAATGTACCATTTCGAGGCAACCCTGTGAGAGTGCGTTGAAATAGTCTCAAACACATATAATAGTCATTAATGGAATTAGATGAGAACCAAATATGAAAAGTAGTAACCTGATCACCTAGATCCTCGCCAGTCTTTCCCTCGAATTTTGGAATGTCTCAAGGAAGCTTGGTGGGGATGGGGGGCCATGACAGATCATGACACACTAGGTCATTCAATAATCTTGACAAATATGGAAGAATAAGCGTGGATAGAAAAGGGATCTGGGGTTTCTTTGTTTGAGCTCGTGATCCTAAGAAAGATTGGTGTTGAGGGATTGTAGACCATCCAGGGTTCTGGTATACACCCTGGCCCTGTATGGTAGGCTAATATCCTCCTCCAAACTGATTCATAAGAGGTTGTATGGGTACCATACTTGGAGGAGTGACATAGTGACAATGATAAAAATTTCCCTTAGTTGGAAGAGCTCCAAGATGGGGGTTTCCCATAAATGACTCCCTCTGGGTGGAAATATGGAGGATAGAGGTGAATTTTTCATGACAAATGCATTTTTCGGAATCAACATGGAGGTAGAAGGGGTAAATGACAAAATATAGGAAGTGGCTTGTCCACCTGGTTAAGTACTCCATCTAGAGCATTGAGACTAGGATTAGACATGGAAGAAAAAGGAGGTTAGCCTCCAACTATAGGAGTCATTTGGGGAATATGACCTCCACAAAACGAGAGAGGAATATGTAGAGGATCCATGCCCCCATGTCCAAGACTAGGATTTGCATTATTTGTTGGAATGGAGGATGAAATTTGTGGCATCATATTGGGAATACCAAAAGAAAAAGGGTTAGAGACTGAAGGTATGGATTGAGAATTGTATCTTGTTGTACCAAAAAGAGACCTGAAAGGGTTCGTTACTACGGGTCGATTAGAAATGACAGGTTTGATAGGAGTAAGGACGAGAATCTCTCGCATAACAACCATAGCGGCTAAAGGAGTCGAAGGAGTTACATTAACCACAGAAGGTATAGGAGTTGAGGGACTCCCAGTGTCGTTCAGACTCGACTCACTACTCATAACTGGATAATCACAAGTCTAGGATGTGGAGATATATGTACCACATTTATTTACTTTATGCCTTTTAGAAGGCATCTTTGGTAAAGACTCAAACTACGGTGGTAACTTCAACAAACAACGATATCTACGAGGAGGCTAGTCTTTCTCCACAATGACTCAAGAATTGATATATAAAACCAAATCCTATGGCCAACTAACAATCAGAGAGCACATCAAAATAAATCAAAAAGGCCAAATGCATACAAACATGATATAGTATCTTAAAAGGTCCTCTCTCACTAGAGTAGGTATGCCTCACCCAAGAGAGGCCTAAGACTCCCTTCAAAATATTGGAGGTATCATAATCCTTTATAAGGGCCCTCATGGGCTTAATAGAGCATTCGGTCAAATCCCCCAGAGAAGTAATCCTCCATAAAGGCTTTCTGTTGTCCGACCCTTATCTCACTCAGGGTGCCTGCAGAATAACCCTTGCAAGTAACCTATGTGGTTAACTATGTCAAGCAACTAGAATCACCATGATATAACCTGTTGGTGATGGAAGTCACTCCTCGATTACTTACAGGAGAAGAGCCCGACGCCCATCAGTTTTATGTCACGATTTGTTTAGTGGGGTGATTGAATGGGTAAAGACTCAAGAAGATATAGCTTTAACTCAGGAAACTGGGCCTAGCATGTAGAAAGAAAGGGAGGTCTTGATCCAACTTCCGTTAGTAATTTGATTAAAGGGTGGTAGATGAAAGACTTGTGAGAAGGGTGAGCAAGACTGCCTCGGGATCAGGCCTTCGGAAGATTGAAGGAGAAAAACTCAGAAGCCAAGATCCTCTTGGCCTAGAGTTTCAAGACGCTGAAGGGTGACTCGACTGGATCCTCCAATTCCAAGCCATTCTAGTGCTTAGAAAACACAAGAACTGATTAGAAATGTTGCGACTGTTGCAGTGATCCAACCTACATCATCCTACAATAGCACAACTCGACTGGATCCTCCAATTCCGAGCTGTTCTCACACAGTATACAAAGAGATGGAAAAAGAGGCTGACATCCATAAAGTAAGAAGTCTCAAATTCCTTATACATTAACCAGAGTGACCAACGCTTCATCAAAACTTTACAATCCGGAGCTTTGCTCAACCATCCCCCCTTTTCAAAATACAAAGAATCAGCCTATATACCCAGGAAAATTCACCTCACAGAGGCGTGTACAGTTACCCAAAGCTTGGTGTCCCTTCAGTCAAACTCATACTGATATCTTTCTTTAAGCACCACCTTAACTGCGCATGGCCCCTGTAAGGAGGGTAGCTAAGCCATTAAGTGCTGGGATAGCGTGCGCAGACTTCTCTATCGAGTTGAGGACTTCGGCATGGCTTCTTTGAAAAATTCGATACACAAGACCTCTTTGAGCAGACCACTTGCCAGACCCTCCATTCTCTATACTTAATGAATGAAAAGAGGTTTCAACCACCCACTCCTATCATCAATTACTCCAAGCAAGAAACAGTATTGAGGTTGGACCCGATGGCGCCTGGACATCGCGAGGATCCCCTCTGTAACTGAACTCGACACCTTTGGCCCTCTGTACACAACTCCTTTCTTTCTCCAAGTGACCATGGGCTGTGACCACGGTGCTTTCGGCGTTTGCGAATGAGAAGGAGCTAATCCCTACATTTAGAAACCGCGATGAGAAAAATGCCGAGACGACTCAGTCTGGTGCCACGCATCTTTCTGAGATCTGACAGTCCTGAAACTCACTTGGCGATATTGTGGGCCCGAGTCTGAGACTCTCCTAGCACCTCACGCATCGGAATATAACAGAGCTGCTCTTTGTGCCTTGGAGTTGCGATGGGAGAAACGCCGAGATGGCTCAGTTTTCCCCCAGGTGTCCCCTTTGGATGGATGGCTGAAAATGCTTCGTGATACCGTGGGCCCTACTTTCGGTGCTTTCAGCGCTATCGGGGTTTGGGGTTTAGAGGTGTAGAACAACATGAAACTCTCGCCCCTCGAACTCCCGAATGCCGAAATGCCGACACGACTAGATCTCGCACCACGCATTCTTAGGATGAACAGACGAGGGGGCATTTGATATTTAAAAGGGATCCACCCTCGTTTACAGGCTCGCTTGAAGTGACTTAGTGCTAGGACCATGGGCTTGGCTTCAAAGGCGCTCTCAGCATTTCACCGATCGGCGATCTCAACTGCAACGAATGGGAGGCTCCTTGTTTCCCGAAACTTCAATCCCCGATACATCGACTGGAAGCCACTTGTCTCAATTGGATCGGACGACCCAGATTTGTCTTGAATTATTGGAGCTATCTCTCGCATTAACCTCGGGGAAACCTGGCAGCCCTGAAATCTCGATGACCATTGATCAGCTTTATAGGTGGATCTCGGTGGTCGTCAACAAAACTTTGTCCATTCGCTCGAATTGTAACTGAAAAGGAGTTCCTCCATGCTGCGCTTGAGTGCTTTCCAGGCAATCCTACAGACCTGTGTATGTTCGTGCCCCGATACCAAAATTTTTTCTAACATTAGTCTCCATGGGGGATAGAGTCATCCCCGCGATGCTCTAGGGACTCATTTTGCAGTTCCAGTGCCTTTCTGTTGGGCTATGGAGTCATTACTAAGATGAAAAATAAAAACAAAAACGAACAAAGAAACAAAAAGGACAATATTTACAAACAAAGGATCCATCTGAGACTCAAAAAAACATTTCTTCAAAAAATGCCCATTCACTGGGCTGCTGAAAACTTATTCACCTTTCAAACCTCACAACCTGTACATGTTATTTGAGAAAGTCTCAGATATTTTGAAAGGCCCGATCCACAGGGCTTCAAATTTGTTGTGTTTTCCCTTATCTTGCTTAGGAGCATCCCTTTTCAGCAGCATGTCTCCTATCTGGAACCGCTCCTTCTTGGCCTTCTTATCGAAAACCTGCTTGATCTTTTGCTGATGGTCCTGAATTTTTTCCACCGTCTGCTCCCTAGCCTGCTGGACCTCCACTAACTGATGAATCCTCCTGATCATGTCGTCAGGCTCCTCCTGATGGTCCTAGAGGAATTTTTCTACAGGAATGGATAAATGAGAAGGGAAAACAACCTCTGCTCCATAGACTAATTGGAAAGGAGAGATGCCGATAGATCTCTTTGTGGTCACTCGGTCGGCCCATAGAGCAAATTTAATCTGGAATGTCAGGCCTTCTTGTTGTCTTCCAACGGCCTTTTGATGATCCTTATCAGGATTTTGTTGGAGGATTCTGCTAAACCATTTCCCTGTGGATAATATGGGGTGGAGTGAATCAGCTTGATTCTGAACTGCTCGCAGAACTTGGCCAATGGCTCGGACCCAAAAGCAGTTGCGTTATCAGTGACAATTTTACTCAGGCAGCCAAATCTCGTGATGAGGTCCTCCAGAAATCCAATGATTACCTTGTGGGAAGCACTCCTGGTAGGGATAGCTTCGATCCACTTGGTAAAGAAATATATAGTAGTTAGGATCCACCTGTGCTTCCCACTGGAAGCAGGGTGAATTTCTCCAATGAAATCTAGGCCCCACTGTTGGAAAGGTCCTGAAACCACCACCGGATTTAACGACAAAGACTTGAGCTGCTACTTTCTTGCAAATTTTTGACATTTGATGTAGGCTCTGACCCTTTTGCAGACGTCAGTGAACATGGTAGGCTAGTAGTATCCAACCCTGAGGATTTTGTGGACTGTGGCTTTCTAGAAATGGTGCCCTCCACACAGGCCGCTATGAAATTCAGCCACGATCATTTCAGCCTCTTGTGGACTCATGCATTTTAAAAGTACCCCCAGGGGGTCTTTCCAATATAACATTTGATCGATCAGGTAGTATCTAACTGCCTTGAGCTTCAGAGCTCTTTCTTTGTTCCTTTGCAGGCCATATGGGGTCTGTAACTCTTGCAGAAAGTATATGACATCCTTATACCAAGGACATTGAGCTAATGGGGGATCTCTTCGAGGGTCCATTTCAGACAGTCGACTTTGTGGAATTTCTGAGCATTCGTTTATGAAAGTTATCCTGAGGGCTTGGCAGTTTGCTTCAGCCAATAGCTTGGCTAAACCTTGACCTTTGATCAATTTGGTGGGCCTTATTTCCAGGTCAAATTCCATAATTTTGGCTATCCATTTACTCCTTCTCTCGTCTATGTCAGGCTGAATAAGAATGTCTTTAACAGCAGCTGAGGGGACATAGGTGATGATTTTTTATTGTAGGACGTAGGTTCTAAAATCTTTGAGAGATTTTACTTTAGCATAGGCCTACTTCTCCATAGTGTCATACCTGACTTCGGCATCCCTCAATGCTCGGATGAAATAAGAAATAGGCTGCTCTAGCCCAATGTCATTTTTCTGTAACAGAATAGTAGCCACTGTGTCAGGTGAGGCAAAGGAGAAAATAAGGAAATCCTTCGAGTAGTCGGGACTGATAAGCACAGGAGCTTCAATCAGGGCCTTTTTGATTTTCTCAAAGGAATGTCGTGATTGAGAGGTCCACCTTACTTCATTTCCTTTATTCAACATGGTTGTTATAAGCTTTATCTCCTCATCAAAGTTAGGCACGAACCTCCTCAGAAAATTAATTTTACCGAGGAAAGATTGGACCTCCTTCTTGGAGCTCAGGATTGATAAGGCCTGTATTTCTTCAACTCTGCTAGGGTCAATCCTGACTGCTTCTGCTGATACTATGTGGCCTAATAATTTTCCCTCCTTCATGGAAAATAGATATTTCACGGGGTTTAATGAAATGTCAAAACTCCTGCATTTCAGGAAAACCTTCCTGAGGTGACGATAATGTTCTTTATCAGACCTGGAGAAAATTGTTATGTCATCCAGATAGATCACCACAAACCTATCTTTCTCCCCGATGAAGGCTATGTCCATGGTCCGCTGAAATGTTGCTCCTGCATTCATCAGTCCGAATGGCATTTTGGCATACATGAATGTGCCTCAAGGAGTGGTGAAGGCTGTTTTTTCTCTGTCTTCAGGCATGACCGATATCTGATTATAGCCAGAAAAACCGTCAATCATGGAAATCCTAGATGCACTGGTTACCCTCTGCAATATGTGTTCCATGTTGGGCAGGGGATAATTATCCTTTCGTGAGCTCCTGTTCAGGTTTTTGAAGTCTACACAGAGTCAGATCTCTCCATTCTTTTTTCTTACTGGCACCAAGTTGGCCACCCACTCTGAATACCTCAACGGTACAATGATCTGAGCTTGAAGCAGCTTCTTCACTTCTCTCTCCATGATAGGCAGCAGCATAGGATTGATCTATCTCAGCTTCTGCCTAAATGGCTTTGCCTCCTCTTTTAATGGAATTTTATGCTCGATGACAGAAATGTCATATGTTTTGAGGTCTTCGCAGGTCCAGGAAAACATGTCAGTGAATTCCCTCAAAAGTCCAGTGTATTCGGACTTCTGCTCCTCCGTCAGGCTTCTTGACAATTTGACAAACTTGGGCTCACTCTCGGTCCCAATGTTGCACTGAATAGTATCAGTGTCGTCCTCCGCAGTCTCCCCTTTTAATGACACATCGTTTCTATCAAAAATCCTTTCCAGAGGAACCAGTCCTCTTGGAATATGATTGTTGGGCAGCTGCACAATGTTACGCTCTGCAATCTTATTCAGAAAATTACCCCCATCAAGCTCTTCTTCAGAGACAGAATCTTGGTCGATATGCATCTCTGAAAATTCTTCGATAGTCTCCAAGAATTTCTTGATCTCGAGATCATCCTCGAATACCTTCCAATGCTTGACGTTGTCAGGTATGGAGGGCCTGTATTTTACTTCCACATCATATCTGAATTTAGGATGCAAGGGTACTTTGAAATTACTTGCTGATGTAGCCAATGAATCTGCCATCATGTTCTCCTCTCTTGGGATGAAAGAAATGTTAAATGATGAGAAGAAACTATCAACTAGGTCCCACACCTCATTTCTGTAGCTTCTTAGTCTAGGATGCTTAGCCTGATAAGCATTTCTGACCTGTTGGACCACCAACTCTATATCACCGAACACTATTACCTCGTGAATTACCATTTTCCTTGCAGCTCTCAAACCCAGGATGAGAGCTTCATACTCTGCCACATTGTTCGTAGCTTCAAATTCCAGCTTGTATGATAGAGATATGGTTTCCTGGGTGGGTGACACAAAAACCACCCCAGCTCTAGCACCTTCCCTAGAAGAGGCCCCATCAAAGAACATTTTCCAGATGGGGGTGATGGAGGGAGGAAATTTAGGGGAAATGGTGGGATGCTTTCTGAGTTTGAGAGGAGGCTCGGGGGCATGGGTGAGTTGTATTAAATTGGAGCCTAAATCAGTGTCCAAGGAAAAGATGGGATGATTGGTAGGGTTGGCTTCATCACTGATTATATAGGCCAGTTGGGCTTCTCTGTATAGCCTTCTATGCTCTCCTCCAAAAAATGGGATAGTAGCATATGTGAGGTCCATATGCAAGGTTCCCCAAAGTCTTTTTATCCAAGATCTTGATAACAACATATCGAACTTGGGGGGGACATTGACCACTACAATATCTGTGACCACACTTTTCATGGGCAGTTGAAACAAGGTCATGACCAGGTCTTTGATAACTCCTAGACACTGAACCCTTCTGGAGTCAAAGGAATAAAGGTCATGATAGGCTCGGGTGACTTCTAGTCCTAACTCTTCCATGACCATTTTGGGCATGAGGTTGTGAGAAGCCCCCGAATCCATCAAACAGTTGTGTAGTACCTTGTCATGTATGTTTAAGGAAGTCTAGAAGGGAGGGGACGAGTCATTCCTGTCTTCTACCATAGGACCTAGAATAACTGCAGGCTTTTCATCTTGCAAATTGATGGAGTCTGTGGGAAGGCTTGAGACCTCAGACTTTAAAATCTTAGAGAAGTGTTTCTTGAACCCTTCATGTTTAATCAATTCTGTCAGGGGCACAGAGATTCTGATTTTTTGAATTTCATGCTCGAAATTAAAAGAAGACGAGAGATTTGGGATTTCTCTTATTTCGAGAACATGAATCTGAACTATGGGAGAGGGGAATTGAGTCTTCTTACCTTTGTGACTATCCACCACCTCATTAGTAGGATTCTCTGATCTAGTGGACCACTCAGGTACATCAGGTGATGTTGTCCTTTTTTTAGACCTCAGATCATATCTGCCTTGACTACCACTAGCCTTGTCTCCCTTTCTCAATTCATTTAGTTGACTGTCCATGAGAGACTCCTCGTATGCTGATTGAGTGAGATGAGGAAAAGGAGGTGTGTCTCTGAAGCAATGGATTTTAGGATCAAGTTCCTCTGCTCCTTCTTGTTCCTCCTCGGCCATGAAATTGTTTTGAAAAGGGGCCTGAATTTTCTGGTTGTCTCTGTCTCTTCCCCTTTCTCTCTGCATAGTCGAGGGAGTTATATTGTTTGGTCTCCTGAAACATCCTTTGTTTTCGGCATTTTGAGGGCCCCTGTATGCTTTTCTTCCCTCCACCTTCATTTTCTCCATCTCTGCAGACAGAGACTTCACTAGCTTGGTCAATTCATCCACTTGAGGGTGGGGCACCGATGGGCCAGAAGTTGAGGCTTCAGATCTTCCCTTTTTCCTATTTGCGACAACCTTGTTCCTCAGTATGTCAGCTACTAATACATTAGATTCCACCTATATGGCTGCATCTTGCATTTGAGCTAAGGAGGTGGCTCTTCTTTCTCTTAATAAGAGGCAGAAATCGGGACCAAACGCACTAGCATAAGAAATTTTGGCTGAGGCTTCTGAGGGCTTTATTTCAGCAGGAATCTTATTATACATCCTATTGAATCTTTTGGAGAAGTTGGAGACGGAATCTCCTTCCATCTTCTTCAGAGACCCAAAATCCGTCATGTAATACATGAAATCTTTCCTATCTCCCCACTGCCTTAGGAAAGCACTATCTAGAGCTTCAATCCCAACAATAGATATTGGAGCCAATCCTCTAAACTATTTCCTCACCTCGCCATCCAGGCTCTGGACGAAGACTCTCATCCAGGGATCTTCATTTTCAATGTTGAGGTTCTCTGCGTAACTACAGAAAGCAGCCAAGTGCTCCCTCGCAGTTACATCCCCTTCCCCGGTGAACTTGGGCATGTATTTCAAGTAATCTCCAACAGGGAGAGGATTCATAGGATGGGGTAGAACTAAGGGAGCATATCTGGCAGTGACTATGGAATCCATTCTATTTAGAGGGGGATTAGCACCAGCCATAGGAATATTAGGTGGAGGAGAACTGGGAGGAGAAGGAGTTCGCGAAGGGGCTATTGGGAATGAGTCCCGAAGAGGAGTGGGGAACAAGAGGGGATTTAAGGAGAAGGCTAACGAGCTCAAGTCAGTAGGTGCTTCTCTTTACACAGGAGTAGTAAAGATAGGAGTGGGAAAATATTCTGTGGTCCCAGGTCTACACCAAGGTATAGTTTTAGTGGAGAGGGGAGTGACAAGGTCTCGTCCCTCCGGTCCCAGACCACGAGAGGAAAACTCAACAGGAACACTCTCAAAATTTAGGAAATGGGAAACTTCAGAAACAGGTCTGTCGAGAAACTGAGGAGGAGAAAAAGGAGTTCCCACAAAAGGATATGGTGAATTACCTAGTTCGGTGGTGGACGCTTCTTCTTCAGAGGCCTTTCCCTTTCTCCACACCACCTCTAGATCTACTTCAGGCATAGCTAGAGGCAGTTGTGGATGAGACTACGTATGCCTTCCTCTGAAAGCCACAATTAACACGGTAGGTTCGCCACAGGGGAGTCGTCACAATGGAGTCGCCAGGTGCACAGTAGAAATATTCAAAGGCTTTGATACCCGATGCACCTTCAGGATTAGAGGCTAAGTGTCATTCAATCCCGGGGAAAATTTTCAACTTTGTCCCCAACAACGGCACCAGAAATGTTGGCGATGGAAGTCACTCCTGGATTGCTTGCAGGAGCAGAGCCCGACGCCCATCATTTTTATGTCACGATTTGTTTAGTGGGGTGATCGAATGGGTAAAGACTCAAGAAGATATAGCTTTAAATCAGGAAACTGGGCCTGGTATGTAGAAAGCAAGGGAGGTCTTGATCCAACTTCTATCAGTAAGTTGATTAAAGGGTGGTAGATGAAATACTTGTGAGAAGGGTGAGCAAGACTACCTCGAGATCAGGCCTTCTGAAGCTTGAAGGAGAAAAACTCAGAAGCCAAGATCCTCTTGGCCCAGAGTTTCAAGAAGCTAAAGGGTGACTTGACTGGATCCTCCAATTCCAAGCCATTCCAGCGCTGAGAAAACACAAGAACTGATTAGAAATGCTGTGACTGTTGCACTGATCCAACCTACATCATCCTACAACAATGCAACTCGACTGGATCCTCCAATTCCGAGCTGTTCTAACACAGTATAAAAAGAGATGGAAAAAGAGGCTGACATCCATAAAGTAAGAATTCTCAAATGCCTTATACATTAACCAGAGTGACCAGTGCTTCATCAAAACATTACAATCGGGATCTTTGCTCAACCATCCCCCCTTTTCAAAATACAAAGACTCAGCCTATATACCCAGGAAAATTCACCTCATAGAGGCGTGTACAGTCACCCAAAGCTTGGTGTCCCTTCATTCAAACTCGTACTGATATCTTTCTTTAAGCGCCACCTTAAGTATGCATGGCCCCTGTAAAGAGGGTAGCTGAGCCATTAAGTGTTGGGCTAGCGTGCGCAGACTTCTCTATCGAGTCGAGGACTTCGGCATGGCTTCTTTGAAAAATTCGATACATAGGACCTCTTTGAGCAGACCACTTGCCAGACCCTCCATTCTCTATACTTAATGAATGAAAAGAGGTTTCAACCACCCGCTCTTGTCATCAATTACTCCAAGCAAGAAACAGTATTGAGGTCGGACCCGATGGTGCCTGGACATCGCGAGGATCCCCTCTGTAACTGAACTCAATGCCTTTGGCCCTCTGTACACAACTCCTTTCTTTCTCCAAGTGACCATGAGCTGTGACCACAGCGCTTTCGGCGTTCGCGAATGGGAAGGAGCTAATCCCTGCATTTAGAAACCGCGATGAGAGAAACATCGAGACGACTCAGTCTGGTGCCACGCGTCTTTCTGAGATCTGACGGTCCTGAAACTCACTCGACGATATTGTGGGCCTGGGTCCGAGACTCTCCCGGCACCTCGTGCATCGGAATATAATGGAGTTTCTCTTTGCGCCTTGGATTCGTGATAGGCAAAACGCTGAGATGGCTCAGTTTTCTGCCAAGTGTCCCCTTTGGATGGACGGCTGAAAATGCTTCGTGATATCGCGGGCCCTACTTTCGACGCTTTCGGGGCTATCGAGGTTCAGGGTTTCGAGGTGTAGAAAAACATGAAACTCTCACCCCTCGAACTCCCGAATGCCGAAACGCTAACGCAACTAGATCTTGCACCACGCGTCCTTAGGATGAACGAATGAGGGGGAATTCAATATTTAAAAGGGAGCCGCCCTCATTTACAGGCTCGCTTGAAGTGACTTAGTGCTAGGACCATGGGCTCGGCGTCAAAGGCTCTTTTGGCATTTCGCCAATTGACGATCTTAACTGCAACGAATGGGAGGCTCCTTGTTTCTTGAAACTCCGATCCTCGATACACTGACTTTAAGCCACTTGTATCAATTGGATCGGATGACCCAAATTTGTCTTGAATTACTGGAGCTATCTCTCGCATTAACCCCAGGGAAACCTGGCAGCCCCGAAATCCCGATGACCATTGATCAGCTTTATAGGTGGATCTCGGTGGCCATCAACAAAACTTCTCCCATTCGCTTGAATTGTAACTAAAAAGGGGTTCCTCTGTGCTACGCTTGGGCGATTTCCAGGCAATCCTGTAGACCTGTGTACCTTCGTGCCCCGATACCAAAATTGTTGCTATTATAACCAATGCGTAGGTGAACAGTCATAAGTCTATTCCACCATATGGGTAGGGTAACAAATCCCGAAAACTTGAAATCACTACCTCTCACAGAGGTAAAGTTACTAGCAAGACCCCCATATACGAATGAAACCATAGAAATATCTCTGACGCTAAGAAGGTATTAGAGGACTATCTTTGCAATCAAATTCGCGGGACCTCGTGCTTAACTCCAGTGTGAGCGGAGCCTCCTAACATCACTAATTACACAATGAATTTCACCACTCCCTAATCAAACACATATGTTTAGTTTAATATCCTTGGAGAATTTTACTCACAAAATCCTATTCCAAGGCCCTATATCCTATGTTTGTTTGTGTGCTCTGAAAAATAAAATCATTTCTGATCAATTTTAGTTAATGAACGTTACTTTTAATGGCTTTGTTTACTCAATAGGTGTGGTCATGAAACTGATGATATTATGACTCAACATATCAAAGAGATAAATACAAAAATAATGCTAATTCATAATATTAGATTCTCAAGAGATGGTATGCCTTAAATGCAACTTCTACAATTTCAATAAAATGCAATATTTCCAAATGTGTCAACATCAATACTAGATAATCAAAAGAGAAAATGCCATAATGCAAAATGAGCAATTTTTTTTGTATTTTCGATATAAAGAAAGAAAATTCAAGGATTGAATAGTATCTTCACATACAGACCCTACTGCAAGCAAAAAGAGACAAGCCAATTAGGATACTAAGAAGCAAACACTCAGAACAGTGCAAAAGGACAACCAATGAAAAATATGATAAGAAAGAATACTGCAAAAAAAATTCAACAATAAGAAGGTTTCCTATCACTCTGTAAGCACTCAACAGTTACGATAGAGGCCTAAGAAGACTCAACAATCAACCAAGCTCACCCAACAAACACCAAACTCAGCCAATAAGAATTTTTTTTTATGTATGTGATTTTTTGAGAAAAACTCGCCTATGTACGCACCCTATAGAAAGAAAGCTCACATATGTACATGCCTGTCAAGGGAAAACCTGCGTATATGTAGTAAAACACCACCAAGTCAAGGATTAATCCAAGAAATGCAGATGCAAAGTAAAAATAGGTTGTCAAGCAATCAAGAGACAAGAAAACTTGGCTGACAGAGAGCAAGTCAAGGAGAAAAACACTCCAAACCCCAAACAAAAGATTAAATCCCCAGTATGGTCACCAATTCTGTTACGAGGAAAATATCTCTATGGCATGGGGTAAACCACAATAGATGGAATGACACGAAAAAATCAACTACATTCTCAAGTATGCTATATAAATTAAAATGCTAACAAGATAATATCAAGAGCCTACCTCGTCTAGACGTTCGATGAAGACCATCACGAGAACACAAATCAAAAATTTATACCTACAACTTGTCCTCAACAACAAGGATACATGAGCATATGGTGATAATATATAATGTTATCACATAAAATATCATAATCCATTAACATACATGACAAATACACACATGTAATAATAATTCAAATATTTTCAAGATATCAATTAGACAAGAAAAAAGTATTTCTATTAAAATAATCAACATAAGTGTATAGGTGACAAACTTCTGTGTTGGTACATATCGAAACCGAGAAATTAAGTCCCTTCCAGCCGGGCCTCCACCACTTCAATCCTCGACCAAAGGAAATCTCATATAAAGGAGACAATGAGAATCTCCATCAAAGAAGGAAGAGCATGGGGGATAAACTATGAGTTCAGACTTTAAAGAATAAAGGGATGCAAACTCAATGTGAAGTGAAAATTTCTCCAGAGTATCTTTGCTCTCAAAAGTTGAATTATCTCCCCTTCCATGGCTTGGATATGGCTCAATTTATAGCCTTCAAATGGAACTGAAGGGTTGATTTGGAACGTTTCTAGTATATGGAAGGTCAATGATCATGGATCTCATGACGTAACATGGAGACCCGACACAATTTTTTATTTTGAGCACCAAAACCGATGAACATGGGATGTGGTGGAGAAACCTGCATATATGCTTGTTGTCTAACTGTTAGGGCATGTATATGTGGAAAATGTGTTTTTTTGGCTCTGGAAGGTAAAAAAGGGGACTTCAAGTCTACATAGGGAAATGGAAAGGCCATTCAAGAAAGTTGCATGGGGTGAGGCAAAATTAGATATAACAACTGCCATGTCATCATCGTACGACTGTGCCACATGTCACCCTTGCAGTGGTGACATGTGTCACCTTGACCCCTTTGAATTTGAATTTTTCCTAGTTTGATCCAAAATTTGACCATCCATAAATTCTGTATACAAACTTCATTTGAGGTGATATTTGCATCATTGGAAATTTATCACCGAACTCTATGTATTGATGGAATTTTTGAGAGATTTTGGGAAAATTGAATTTTGAGCATTTATGAATCCTTCTGGACCTTTGTGATCATTTCAGATCCTCTTGGAACTCTATGAGCGTTCTTATATCCTCCTGGACTGTTCCTTTCCATTGGAATCCTTTTGGACCACCGAAATATTTGATTACTCAACAACTAAGTGAGGGTAAATCTTCCTCACCTTCCTGATATCTATCCACTTTGATTTTCTTAGTTTTAATCATTTAATACCAACTCGAAGATATTCCGCATCACCTTGTTGTCAGGTTCTGATACTTCTATCAAGAATAACATCTTCCTATAGCTTGTATAAATAATTTGGAGAAAAATCATCAACTGTTGGAACTTGAATACTTTCATATTCATCCATAATCATAAGAGGATCATAAAGCTTCAAATTCTCAACATTTACCACTGAATACGTTTGCATGTAGGTTGGTATATCTAAATGAAAGGAATTACTACCAATATTCTCCAGGATCTTGAATGGACCATATTGGATTGGTATTATATTTTTACCTTTACCTTTCATTCTATATTTGTTGATGCATAACCATACTTGATCACCGACTTTGAACTGATGATCAACCCAATGTTAGTCATTCCTTGATTTGTACTTGTCTTGACTCTTCTCCAATTGTTCCTATACTACTTTATGTACCTTATCAATCTTCTGAATGAACCTTTTAGCTTTCTCTGTATCATCCTATCCATCCTCTTCACTTGCTTCTCCAAAAGAAAATTCCATAGGTGATTTAGGAAAATGCCCCAAATATATTTCAAAAGGATTTTTCTGAGTAGAAGAATGAATGGCATGATTATAAGAATGTTGTACATAAGGAAATTGTTCATCCCATAACTTAGGATGCTTGTTGCAGTATCCTAGAAGTAGATGTACCATTGTTTTTTTTACCACCTATGTCTGTCCATCTGTCTATGGATGAAAATTTGTGCCCTTCTTTAGCTTAGTGTCCGTGAGCACCCATAAATGAGACCAAAATTTTCCCAAAAAATGAGAGTCTTAATCTGATATAATAGATATAGGTAGTCCAAAATGAACCCAAACATTTGTAAAGAACATCTAGGTTGTTTGTTCAACTGTGGCATGTTTCTTGCATGGCATTAGAATACACATGTTACTAAATTTTTCCACCATGACATATAAGTAGTCATGACCTATATTGGACATCGACAAACCCCTTGCAAAATCCATGGAGATAGTTTCTCATGGATGAGAACGTATTGGAAGTGGCGTATATAACCCAAACTTTCTATTTCTAGGATTTCTTGTGGCACACATAACATACCCTTTTATATACTTGGAAACTGTTTCATTCATTCGAGGCCAATAACAATATCTATGCAACTATGATATTGTATTACCAACCCCGAAATGACCAGAAATGAGAGATGTATGAGCTTCTCTAATTACATTTACTCTTTCATCACTGGGTATTAAAAAATTGTCATGCATATAATAATATGACTAATGATTGTCGTGAGTTAATACTTCATACACATCTTTAAAATATTCATCCTTAGCATATTGTTCAATATAACTTTCATGAGCTAAAGGATTATACCTTAGTATTTTGGATGCATTGATTAGTGGTATTGCCAACATATATGCAACCTTATTATGAATACCTTTCTTATACTTGATTACCAGATGAAACTACTATAAGAAACCCATCCACTTGAAATGTCGTGACTATTGTAGCTTGGTCTGTGATTGAAAATACTATAATGGTTGATGATCTGTATGAATTATTGTCTCCTTTCCCATTAAGTAATGCTTCCAGTTCTTCACACTTTTTACCAATGCATACAATTCCTTATCATATGTTGGATAGTTAATCACATCCTCAGTAAAAGTATCAGAATGATAACATATATGTTTACCTCATTGCATCAAGACTAATCCCATGGAATATCCACTTGCATCGATTTGAATCTCAAATGGTTGTTGCAGATATGGCAGAGAAAAAATTGGTGTGTTTCTTATCTTTTTCTTCAATGTCTTGAAGGATTTCTATTGATTTCCTCCCCATTGAAAGACTTGTTTAACATTTTTTAATGTATGCAGAGGAGTTGTGATAAAAGAGAAATTAGCAATGGATTTCCTCTAGTATTGTAATGCTCCCAAGAAGCTCCTAACTTCTGTGGTAGTAGTTGGCTTGGGCCATTTCACAATGACTTCTACTTTTGAAGGGTCTATATTTAGATGATCATTCCCTACAATATATCCCAAATATACCAAAGAATATTTTCCAAATTCACATTTAGACATTTTGATATACAACTTCTCCTTTTTCAAGAGTTCAAAGATTGTCTAGACATGCATAATATGATATTCTCATCTTCGACTAAATATCAATATATCATATAAGTAGACAATGAAAAAATCATCTATGTAATGCATCAATGCGTTGTTCATTACCCTAATAAATGTTGTGTGTGCATTGCATAAACCAAATGGAATAACTAATCATTCAAGTAACCCTTGCTTTGTGATTCTTGAAAGTAGTTTTCCATATGTCGCTTTTTGCAATTCTGATCTAATGGTAACCACTTCTCAATTTCAACTTAGTGAAATAAACAACATTCTTTAATTGATCCAGTAAGTCATAAATTTTGGGGAAAGGATAATTATTCTTTACCGTAATCTTGTTCGGGGATCATAAGTCAATACACATCCTCCATGTGCCATCTTTCTTTGGAACTAATACAATAGGAGAACCACATGGAGAGGAGCTTGGTCTGATGACTCCTTTATCAAGTAACTTCTTGACTTGCTTCTTTATCTCTTCATTCTCGATCACTGATGACCTATACATTCCAATGTTAGTAAGAGGAGCATCCTGTTGCAAATGGATTTCATGTTCAACCTCCCTCTTAGGAGGAAACCCTGTAGGTTCCTAAAATAACTCATCATAGTTACATATAATTTTGACCAACTCATGTTTATGATATGGATCACAACCCGATAAATCATATGTTATATCTTCTTCTTTTTTGCTTCACTATCATGAGAAAAAGAGATTTACTTGTGCTCATGAGTCTCTTCATTTTCCATGGGCTCACTAAAGAAACATTAGTTTGGATACAATGAGATCTAATAATAAATTCAACCCCATCCTTGAAACAATGATATTTATTCTCTTCATTATAGAATATGGCCTTCCTATCAAATATATATGGACTACCCAAGACAATGCCACAAATTTCAAGAGGCAAAACATCTAACTCAACCTCATCAAAGAACTTAGCCGTAATTGCAAATATGATCTTACACTATTTCTCCACCTGCAACTTAGCATATTTACACACCCAACCTAATGGATATGTAGTTTTATGAGGTGTCATCTTCAAACCGCACTTCTTAACAGTTGATTTCTTCTTAACAGTTGATTCAGATATTAAATTAACTTGAGAACCACTGTCGAACAAAGTATCTACCTTTGTACGCTTGACTATAACCTTGAGATGAAAAAGCTTGCTTCTTTTCTTTTGATCGGTAACACTTTTCGATTTGGTGGATTGAAATGAAGAATTAGATTTGATAGTAGATATATCTTTGCTTCCTATTTCCATGATCTTAGATTCATCCCCGGAATCTGATCCTAGATCCTGTTGAGTTGATGCAACAATTTTCTTCTTCCCTTTATCCCATAACTTATTCGGTTGTAATTTTGGATGAATTTCCAACAATGTGATTCCTCATGTCCATTTTTATTACATTGGGAACATGTAGGTATTTATTCATCTTTCTTTACTATATTTGACTTCTTTTTTTTTAACAGAAACAATTATAGATTATATTAAAGGGGTGGACTAACCACGGATCTGATTACAAAATGGCCTCAAATTTCTTCGGGTCTGTCTTCCTGAACCATTCTACTTCTATAGATATAGACTAGTGAACTGAATGTCTTCTAAAAGAACTGGATTAAATTTAAGTGTTGAAACTCCAGTCATTGTTTCAGCATAAGACTCAGCACTGTTTCAACATATGTCTCAGCACTATTTCAACATTTGTTACGGCGGTGTTTCAACATATGTTCCAGCACTGTTTCAGCATATGTTCCAGCACTGTGTTTTAGCATTACATCACTGTTTCAGCATATGTTCCAGTGTTGTGTTTCAACATCTCTTACAGCACTGTGTTTCAGCATCTGTTCCAACACTGTGTTTCAACATCTGTTCCAGCACTGTGTTTTAGCATCTGTTCCAACACTGTGTTTCAACATTATAGCACTGTTTCAGCATATGTTCCAGCACTGTGTTTCAGCATCTGTTCCAGCACTGTGTTTCAACATCTGTTCTAGCATTGTGTTTCAGCATATGTTCCAGCCCTCCTTTGCACATCCATCTACTATTTTTACACGCTGTTGTCCTTTTCATGGGATACAAATTTTTGTTGGATCTCTGTCATTTATGCATAGATCTCCTTGGGCTAGGAGGCAACCTTTATTGGCTAAAGCATCTGCTTCTTTGTTTAAGTCCCTAAGTATATGGTAGAAGTTGAAGGAGGTGAAGTCCTGGAGAGTGTGTCTTAGTCTTTGCAGGTTCTTATTTAATCCAACATCATTGAACTGTCCTCCCGAATGTATCATTTTGATCAGGATTTCAGAGTCTCCGAACACTTGTAGATTCCGATGGCCTCTTGCCTTGGCTATCTGGCACACTTTTATTAGACTCAAGATTTCTGCTTCGTTATTAGTTCGTTGTCCAAGTCCCCAACTAAAGGTTTCTAGCGTTGTCCCTTCGTTGGAGTAAATGATTCCTCCAGCTCCCGCTCTGCCAGGGTTGCCCTTGGAGGCACCGTCGAAGAAAGCTGTAGTTATTCCTTGCTTCTGCCACCATCTTTGGAAGGTGTCATTATTGTCTCTTAGCCTCCATTTTGTTTTGGAATAGGGTTTTTCAATACTTTGGGTTCTAGAAGTGAGCATAGGGTTACCGAGCCAATTCTTTTCTTCCTGCTGTAGCGAGATATCTGTTTTGTGGGCTTGAGATCTCAGAGTTTCTAAGAGGAGTCATTTTGCTTTCACTGCTACCATGTTGGGGGTCCATGCTATGTTGTTGAATATTTTCTCGTTTCTTGCAAGCCATAGTTTCCAGCACACATACTTAGGGATGGAGATCCAGATTCTGGCCCATAGTGTTTTCATTGAGAGGAGGGATAGCGGTCCTTCCAGTTTGTGAAAAGATATACAACAGAAATGTTTGAGGGGACAACAACATTGACACCATGGAGGGTAAGGAACCAGACTTTGTTTGCAAATTGAAAGTCTACAAACAAATGGTCAGATGTTTCCATTGCTTCTTTGCATAGAGCACATCTGTGAGGGCCTGCGATATTTCTTTTCATTAAGTTTTCACTAGTCAGGACCTTCTTGTGCATTAGAGTCCAAAATAAAAAATTAACCTTGGGGAGCGTTGTAGAGTCTTTTCAAACTTGTATGGCTTCTTATCTTCAATCACATGCTTACCCTTACTAGCCTCCAGATGTGTAGCATGTGTTACACATTATTTTCGTCACCCCTATGACCGTTAATGATGTAAACCTATCCTTTGTCTTTAGAAGGATCAATGACATGAATCCCTCAAGAAGAATGAAGACATATTTTCCCAGAAAGATGAAAATGATCTTTTCCTTTGTAAAATCATTATAAAGAGGGATCGTTGCACTCTGTTCAGTGTTAAGGGTGCAGAGATCTAAGATTTTCATAGCTTGCACCACACTATCCTGTGATGTCATCACACTATGCTTAGTATTAAGGGTGCAAATATTTTCCATACGAAGGAAAAAGAGAAGCTTCTCGATCCTCCTAGAATAGAAGTTTCGAGCGTGAGTTGACCTCTGATCGGTTTGGATCTAAGTCGTATCCCTGATATCATGGGATTATCCTAACCTCCTCACCCCATCCTTTTCATCCTATAAAAGGAGAGGAGTTCTCATGAGGAAAGTTATCTTGATTGGGGTTGAGTAATTTTTATAGCTTGGAATTTTGGGGCCTATGTTAGCTTTGAGCTTTGCTTTGTCAAGATAGATTGTGAGTTACTTTCAAATATACAGTCTCAGAATCCGGGAAGAAGAAGTGTGTGGGAAGCAAGGAACTATTGGAAGGGACCTTACAACATCAAGGCATCGGTTGTATTCTCCTTTTCATATTTCTAATACATCAATATATTTATTTCCCATAAAATTGGTCTTATTTTATTGTATAACTCCTTGATCACATACATAGGTTTTGTTGAGTATACATTGTTGTTGTCACTTCGTTGGCTTGTGTATTTTTACAGGTTCAACATCCCATAAGCCTTATAACGGAGTGAGGATGACACTAGAAAGGAAAAATGACATTTAAATGGTATGCCATTTATCTCTTGTTAGTTTGTATGCTTGATGATTAAAACTTAGGGTAAGTTTTATATTCTATATTGTTTTGTTCTAGCTTTGGGGTGAAACTAGGGAGATTAGTTTGTGTCCACACTTACCGATTTTCCCGATAAAAAAATTGGTGACCATAATGGGGGACAAATTGTTTTCCTAGTTTTTCTTTCTTGCTTGCTTTGATTGCCTAGGTTCTATTTTCTGAGTCACTAGGAGATCCAGATTGACTCTCTGACTGTTAAACTTCACTAGAAAAACCTTCTTACTTTTAATTTTTTCCATTTTCCTTTGATCGTTGCACCCTTCTTTGAGGGACAATGCGATGATTTAGGATCGACGCACTCCTTATTTGAGAGACAGTGCAACACCATCACACTATGGTCTTCAGTTATCTGTGACGATCAAGGATCGTCGCATTGTGTTAGTTTGATAGCTTGCGACGATTGTGTGAAAAAATAATTTTTGGTGGTTTTCCTTGCCCAGATTCGTGATAAGTGTTTGGAGTGATTTGTTGGGTCTGATTACATTCTTCTTGATAAATTTGAGTCCACTTTTCTCTATCTTTGAAAGAAAAAATTTTATTTTATTTCTTTACATTAGATTAGGGGCTTTTTTGCATTTGAAGTAGTGAAATTGCATGGTTTTTGTCATTTTTGGTCTTGAATTCTTGGGGGGCCAAGAATCGTGTATTGGTGTACAATATTTTTGGCTCATTTCTTGAAGATCTTGATATTGATGAGTTTAACAAAATTTTGGGACATTGTGCATCTGGGAATGATAAACGTTTTCTCCTTCTCGTAATATAGCTTTCATCGAAGTGAAATATTTTCATTCTCATTTCTTTCCATTGTTTAGAGTTGGTCAAAACATCATTTAGTCCACGACATTTTCCTCTTGAGTAAACAACAACCTTAAAATAAAGAACTTATAAAAATTGATTAGACATTTTTATATTTTCTGGTAGCAAACCTACATTATCTTAGGGTGTAGGGCTTTGGAATAGGTGTGAAAGATAACTTTCCAAAGATGTCAACAAACATAGTATCTTGTGATAGGGAGATTTCAAATCCACTTGATAAATTTTGTCCTGGGAAGCCCTTCTAACACAAGGATCAATCATGAGGTCACATTAGGGCTGACAAAGTTACTCACCCTGCTTTGTTGGTCTTAGTGTAAAGATTACACGTATTATTGGGGGTCACTTGAGAATAAAATCATGTGCGGACCTTCTCGAGGTGATTCCTAGATTATATACCATGCCCTTATGTGTGGATTGGATAGTTGACTGCTTCCCCAGGCATCATTGTCGTAATTGGTAACCTTAGTAGCCTATATCTTTAGAGTCTTTACACAAGGTGATTGTGGAGGGGCAAGTCTTCATGGTACTTGGAATCGACGTTGGCCAAAATCAATTGAGCTCCTTGGAGGATATACCCACGATTATGTGTGGGAGCTTGCACCAAGGTGTAAGTCCATTAAGCAGTTCGTCAATGTAACTTTTCCACCTGCTCTATCTCATCCCCTTCTTGAATTGTTTCCACGACGTTGGATTTCATCACTAACTAGGGTGTTCATTATAAGAAGTTTTTGTTTTCTTGTTTTCTTGCTATATTTTTAGCGTGTGGTGTTTGTTTTCCTAAGAAGACTCTAGGTTAGATCTTTATTTCATGGCATCAATTCCTAGAACATCCAATGAAGGAACCCCTTTTCTAGGGGAACCTTTTTTTTTCCTTCTTACGAAAATGTTGGTCCTCACATCGTTACGTTGGTCCTTCTAGGTCTCACAATTGGATTACCAGTATGGTTGTTTTCCACTCAGGCAATCCCGAATGCATCTAGTGCTTCGGTTGTAAAAAATTTCCCATAAGAGAATCAACCTCATGTTGATCCTTCACCTTCTTCACCAGTAAGATCTTCTTCGCCTTCTTCACTTGCAAGATCTTCTTCCATTTAATCTTCTTTGCCTAGTGAAATCTCTAAAGTTAGTAACTCGGTGGATAAGAAGAAGAAGAAAAGGAAGATTAAGAAGAATAAAAATAAGAAAGGGTATAAACTTCCCACCACTGCTAGACATGTTGGACAACAACCAATTACTGATAATTGTCCTGGGAGTGTTAATGATCCCAATACAACCCAAACACTTAAGCCCAAGTACCCTTGCAGGCTTTGTAAGGGAAGCCATCTTCTTAAGGATTTCCCTGGTCTATCCAAGGTTATAGAAGCATGGTCTACACATGCCCACCAACCCATGTCATTAGCCTCTGAACAACATGTTGCTAACCTCCCATCAACTAGTCAAGATATCGCTGGGAAGAACAAAAGTAGAGTCAAGTTCCCGTGTCGGTTATGTGAAGGGAGTCATCAAACTCACCTTTTACCTCATATGGATGAAGCCTCGAAATTACTAGAAGACATGATTGTGTCCCAGCCTCAACTTCTGACTACTTACCATAAGCTTTCTCTCAACCCACCTGTAGTTGATGGAGTGATCAATTCGGTCCCTTCGTCGGTTAGTCTAGTTGATCATGTGGTCAATTTGGTCACATACTTAGTTGAACTAGTTAACCAAGTGGTCAATCCGATTTCATCCTGGGTCAATCCCACTCTCCCTTTAGAGAGTGAAACTTGTGTGATCGATCTGTTTCCACCTGTCGACCCCATTCTCCCCTTGGAGAATGAAACCCAAGTGGTCGATCTTGTCCCATCATCGATCGATCCTACTGTCTCTCTAGAGAGTAAACCCATTACTGCCCATGTTTTTCTCGCTGATACAGAATCTACCCTACTAGAGGGAATTCCTCCTTATCCCAAGGAATCCCCTCCAAGTAATGAGGCCATCCTTTTTTATTGGTTTGTGCTAACTGGACCTTGTCTTCCCTCTCACATTCCTTTCAAGATTACAGTACAGGTTTGTGGTCGGGACGTTCCTCAGACACTGATAGACGAAGGTGCGTCCGTTAGTGTTTTTTCCTCCGTTGCTTGGCAAGATGTGGGTTGTCCTCATCTTGCGCCAGTTATCTAGAATCTGTTATCTTTTAACAAAAGAACCAATCAACCTCTAGGGAACCTTCCTCAGTTTCCTGTAACTTTGGGAGGAAAAATTGTCTTTATTGACGTCATGGTATTCCATGACCCCTTATATTTCGATTTACTCCTTGGGAGAGATTATGTCTATGCCATGAAAGTTATCCTGTCCACTCTTTTTCATGTGATATCTTTCCCTCATGGTGGAAGAATTGTGACCATTCATCAACTCTCTTTTGTTGGACCTGATTTGATTATCAACCCAACAACCTCCTTGAATGGTTCTTATATGTAGATGGTATCTCCCCCACCACAGGTAAATTATGTGGTGTTGTCTCCCATGCCTTCAACTGTCGATGCAGATGAATCTCTCACTATAAGATCAATATCTTATGACTTAGATCTGATAGTTGACATGGTGATCTCTTTGATAGGGATTTTAGAGCCTGATATCCTTACCCCTGTCGCGACCCTCGACCTGGTGTCCTTCCAAAGAGTGCTTCTTCCGTCAAGTGAAGATATCTTAGAATCCATGACCGAGTTATTTCCCTTAACATGGTGTCCTTCCAGAGCATTGTTCTCTTAGAAGCCATGATCAAGAAGAGGAGTTTGAGCATGGTTTTCTGATTTCAAGCTCGTTAAAAAATGAAACCAAATACGAGGATAGTTTTTGCATCTATGTAGCAACCTTGTTAAAAAATGAAATAGAGGTTATGAGCATAGTTCTTTTTTCTGTGTCAATCTCATTAAAAAATGAAACAAAAGTCTAGGGATTGAACTTGGATTCTCGAGCATCATTCCCCTCCCCCCCCCCTCTTCAATTGAGTCAAGTACTTCGTTACATATAGTATTTGAATATTTATTTCATCCACCTTCTTCATTGGATGAAGTGAAGTTTGGGGGCAAATGCTTATAGCCTCTAGAATCCATGTTGAAGTTAAGCCACTAGCTTCTTTAGTTGGGGGACAAGTACAAACGATCCCTGGTTTATGCGTTGGGAAGTCTCAAGCATAGTTTTATCTGGTTCAAGCTTGTGTAAAATGAAACCACCTACCTCAAGCATAGTTTCATTTGGTTCAAGATTGTGTAAACATGAAACTAGGTCCAAGCATAATTTTGTTTAGTTTTAAGCTTGCGTAAAAATAAAATCTATCCCAAGCATTGTTTTGTTTTGTTTTAAGCTTGCGTAAAAATTAAAACAATCTTAAGCTTAGTATTTGTTCTTTCTTGTGCTCGTAAATCAATGAGAATTTAATTGAGTAGACTTTTATCACTTTTTCAAACTCGTAAAGGCTATATGAAAAAGGAACCCCCTGGAGTTCCCTTTAAGCTCTTTTCAGACTCTCTAAACATGAAAAGATTGTCGAGCGATCTTGTTCTTTTCACGCTCGTAAAATTATTTGAAGAAAAAATCTGATGAGAAATAGATTATCTCTTTTTCGGTCTCGTGAAACTAACTTAGGAAAAATGACATTTTGGAGTTTTCTTTAAGTGTTTTTTAGACTCTCTAAACATGAAAACCCCCTGCTTTTTCTTTCTTTGGACTCGTAAAACAAACATTGAAAGGCCCATATGGGACCAAACCACTCCTTCCTAGGGTTTGTTAAACATAGTCCGAGGGACTCATCTGAAGGATGAGCTTACAGTTCAAGCATATGTTATCCTCCTTATGCTTGTGTAAAAATAAAGAGGTACTCGCCAGAAATGGTGGGGGGAAATTGGGAAAGAAATGTGTATCTGTATATGTGTTAGTGGCAGTAAGTATCTCTTGAACATGACACCCTTTCACTTTATTTATGTCTAGGTTGGAAAATTCACTTGTCTCTTGATCATACTCCTTTATAAGATTACATATTGGTCTATATCCCTATTGTTGAGTCATTGTTTCTAAGGCAGTTGTCATGTTGTCAATATGTTTAAAGAGAAGTTCAACGCGGAAATCCTTCTCTTGCGTCATCCATTTCTGCAGTCCTTAAATCCTTCTATTGCATCAATCATTCCTGAGTCAGTTCAGAATCACGTGTTACTCTGATCTACCTCAAATCCTTTTACCCATTTCATGTCATTGATGGGGGATACATCAATGCCCTCCTGTGACGAGTATTTTCCTATCAACTCCAACTCATTATCCAAGAATTAGACTTAGAAACTAATTGGTACCTTGGAACTTTCATCCCTCAATGGCAGGTTTCCTCGCTTTCGACAGTGGGTTTTCATTATTGACCCCTAATTGGAAGATTCCATCGAGTGTTCAACTTCAACTCATTCATTCACATCTGTTGGATTGTACTAGTGTATCTTGGGAGTCATTGACATTAATGGTGATTTCCATTTCACTTGTTAACGATATTCATTAATGATCGGTAATCAAGTGGTTTCTACCATGTTTGACTTCAACACATGTATTCACATGGTTATATTCATACTATAGAGTGGTGGAGATAAAGACCCTGGATCTTTTCTAATAGATTCAGATTGCATTGGAGTATATTCATATTGTACTATTGAATAGATCCATAATGTATGTCTCATGGCTATGTTCAAATTTGAGTCTTTAACACATAAATCCATAGTGTATTTTTGGTGGCTATGTTCATATTTGATTCATATTGGCATGGATCCACAGTGTATGTTTGGTGGCCATGACCTATCTTACTTGACATGGATCTTTGCATGTCAACATTTATTCTTTGATTCATTTGTATTCTGAGTATGGGAATGCCTACCTCAATGGTGATATATTATTGTATTGTATTTCCTTGTTTGTTGGTGGGTTTCCAATCGACGTGTTCCTTGTTCCCAACACACACTCGACAAAGTATTTCAGCTATCACTCTGTTCTAACTTCATACTTTGGGAGGCTCACTGTTACACATTATTTTTTTCACCCCTATGACCGTTAATGATGTAAACCTATCCTTTGTCTTTAAAAGGATCAATGACCTGAATCCTTGAAGAAGAATGAAGACATATTTTCCCAAAAAGATGGAAATGATCTTTTCCTTTGTAAAAAAATTATAAAGAGGGATCTTTTCACTCTGTTCATTGTTAAGGGTGTGACAATATAGGATCATCGTAGGCTAAACCACACTAGCCTGTGACGTCGTTGCATTCTGCTCAGTATTAAGGTGCGATGATTTTCCATACGAAGGAAAAAGAGAAGCTTCTCGATCCTTCTAGAATAGAATTTTTGAGGGTGAGTTGGCCTCCGATCGGTTTGGATCCGAGTCGCATCCCTTATATCATGGGATCATCCTAACCTCCTCACCCTATCCTTTTCATCCTATGAAAGGAGAGGAGTTCGCATGAGGAAAGTTAGCTTGATTGGGTTTGAGTAATTTTTATAGCTTGGAGTTTTTGGGCATATGTTAGCTTTGAGCTTTTCTTTTTCAAGATAGATTGTGAGTTACTTTAAAATCTACAGTCTCATAATACAGGAAGACAAAGTGTGTGGGAAGCAAGAAACTGTTGGAAGGGACCTTACAACATCAAGGCATCAATTGTATTCTCCTTTTCATATTTCTAATACAACAATATATTTCTTTCCCATAAAATTGTTCTTATTTTATTGTACGACTCCTTGATCACATACACAGGTTTTGTTGAGTATACATTGTTGCTTTCACTTTGTTGGCTTGTGTCTTTTTACAGGTTCAACATCCCATAAGCCTTAGAACGGAGTGAGGATGACACTAGAAAGGAAAAATGACATTTAAACGGTATGCCATTTATCTCTTGTTAGTTTGTATGCTTGATGATTAAAACTTATGAGAAGTTTTATATTCTGTCGTGTTTTGTTATAGTTTCGGGTGAAACTAGGGAGATTAGTTTGTATCTGCACTTACCGATTTGTCCGATAACAGCTTGTACTAACACTTTATCAATGTTAGTAGGTTTAAACATTAAAATAATTTGATGAAGATATGAGTGCATGACACCAATATACTTTAGAAGAGTTCCATGGGTATACAATGAAATTCCTAAGGATAAAGCCCCATTTTTGAATTATTGTCTATATGCTTGAATATTTTTGCCTTTACCTTGCCTTACATGCAGTCATTCTATCATTTTTGTTTGTGGATAAGCTAATGGATAGAACTGTTTTATTATGGCCTTAATAAATTTATCCCAAGAATAGATTACTTTACCCTTTTAAACAAGATCAAATTGCATCTTACTCTCCCACCATATCAAGTTTGTTCCACTTAGTCAAAGAGAAACTAATTTTATTTTTGTTGTGTCATCCATGATCTTTTGAACCTTGCAATATACCTCTATTTGCTTGATCCAATTGTCCAATTTCTCAGCATTCAATTCTACATCATAGGTCGGTAATTCGAACTTGACATCCAATTTTAATAAAGGAAGATTATGATCAGACTTCTTAGAGGGATTCTTTTTATGTGAAGAATGTTTACTTCCCCTAGAAGAAGACAATGATGGTGATGAGGGTTCTCAAGGACCACTTTTATTACCTCCTCCTTCCTCTTTGAATGGTTCAACTTTTTCTAATGTACCTCAAGATTTGCCTCACCATTGTTATCTTGCACAAAGGGCATTTTTCCATTTCCCTATGCAGACTTGTCATCCCTTTTTGATGAATCCATACTTAAAAATACATATTTTTCCACATATACATGTCCTATCTACTATACAACATGCATGTACACATGTTGCTCCACTACAGCCCGTGTACATCGAGATTTGTGCTAGAAAATACATAAATGAAGTCGAGTTTCCATGTCACAACAAGAGATCTCTGATCCTTGGCCTTACATATACTGGAAACGTTCTGACTCGGCCCTTTAATTTCATTTTGAAGGATATAAGAGAACAATTCCGAGCTATGGAAAAAAAGGAGAAAACATTTAACTTTGAGTGAAAAGTTACTCTGGAGAAATTATTTAATATTGAGTCTGCATCCCTTTGTCCCTCAAGTCTGAAAACAGTGTTCAACCCCCAAGCTCTTTCCCTATTGTTGAGAGAACCTCATTGTATCTTTTCTATGATCTTGCCTTTGGTGGAGGATTGAAGTGGTGGAAGCCCAGTTGGAAGGAACTTGGTTTCTTGGTTCCGAACCGTGCCGACACAGAAGTCTGTAATGTTATCACTTCTGTTGATCATTTATTAATATAAATAATCCTTTCCCGTCCTATTGGTATCATGCAAATATATGATTAGTATCCATGGGCATGTTTGTAATGTTTATTAATGGATTATGATATCTAATGTGCTAACCTTTTATATTATCACCATATGCTTTCTCTACTCGCTTGTTGAGAACTTGTCACATGTATAAAGTTTTGAGTCGAAGTGCTCAATGGTGGACATCTTCAAACATTGGAACGAGGTAGGCTTCTTTATTATCTCGCTTGCACATTGGTTTATATAGCATATGTTGGAATTGAGTAGATTTCTGCAGCCATACCTGTCTTTTGTGGTTTACCCTGGTCATAGAGAGTTTTTCCCTCGTAATAGAATTGGTGACTCCACTGGGGAAAGATCTTCTTTCTAAGGGTTGAAGTACTTTTTCTCCTTACATTGCTCTTTTTCCTTTGTGTTTCTTTTCGTATCACTACTTGATAGATTATGTTCACTCTGGGTCTGAGTTTTTAGCCTTTTTGCCCTTCCCTAGCCTTGTTTTCAAGCCTGTACACGCCTTTTTCCTTGACAGTTATGTACACACATGTGTTGTCTCACTGCAAGCTGCACATATACGCACCGTTTTCCTGAACAATCACATATACCACTTTTCCTTGCCTGTTTGCTTGGTTTTGTGTTTGTTGGGTGGGATTTGATAGTTGTCGAGCCTTCTTAGATCTCTGTAGTGCCTGTTAAGCTTCTCCGGATTGACAAGAAACCTATTTGGAGTTGAATTTTTGGGCAAAGTCTTTCTCATTGTTTTTCATTTTTGATTTGTCCTTGAACTTTGGGTCGTTTGCTTGGTTTCTTGGTATTCTTCTTGAGTTATTCCATTTATACACAATAGAATTTATATATTAGGTTTCTTATCATTCCATGCATTTTATTTTTAGTATATTGAAAATACAAAAAAATAGGCATTTTACATTGCTTGGCATTTTTGTCTTCTAAAAATTTATCATTAGCTTAGTGCATTTAGTGAAAGATTGCATTTTACTTCTAAATTGTAGAGTTGAAATTGAAAATTGCATTGTTTTTATACGCATATCATTCATTGAAAAATTAAAATTAGACTTTGCATTATATTTATATTTATTTTCTTGTAGAGTCGTAATATCATGAGTTTCACTTCCATACCCTTTTGAGTAATCATGACCAATAAAATTTAAACTTCATACTAAAATTGATTAGTCACAATTTTATTTTTTAGGGTGCACAAACTAGTTTAGGATTTAGTGCCTTGGAATAGGATTTTGCGAGTAAAATTCTCCAAGGCAATTAAATCAACATACGTGTCTGAGACAAGGATTTGAGAAGTCCATTGTATAATTGGTAAGATCAAGAGGCTCCGCTCACACTGGAGTTAATCATGAGGTCACGCGAAGTTATCTGAAGGGATAACCCCCGGATACTCGCCTAGCATCAGAGATATTTCTATGGATTTATTCGTATTTGGGGATCTTGCTAGTACCCATACCTCTGTGAGAGGTGGTGATTTCAAGGTTTCGGGCTTTGCTTCCCTGCCCATACAGTAATCTAGACTTACGGCTGCTCGTTTGTGCATTTCTTATACAGTGGTTTATTAGTTTCTTGACTTAGATATCTCATAGGTTACTTGCATGGGTTATTCTTCTTGTACCCTGGGTTAGATAGGGGTTAAACAACAAAGAACCTTTATGGAAGATTACCTCTCCAGGGGGATCTGACTGACTGGTTGTTAAGCCCATGAGGGCCCCTATAACTGATTCTGTTACCCCCAAACTTTAGCGGGGAGTCTCAGGTCCCTCTTGGATGAGACATACCTTCTTGAGCAAGGGAGGCCACTCAACCACTTTAGCCCATTTGCATGCATATTGGCTGTTTGAATTTTTGGTATGCTCTTTGACTACTAGTTGGCCTTAGGAGTCTCTTTTGGGTGTCATCATCATGGATAGTGGAGTTTCTTTTGCTCCCTCATTTACTGCTACCCACCCCATGATACCTACTCATTTCATGGGGATGAATCCTTCCGCTTTTCACAATGGTATGCAAAACTATAACACCCAATCCGCACCTTGGGTCTCTAGTCATTTTTCTGTTGATATGCCTTCACCCATGCAATCCTCTCCCTGGAATTCACATCCAATTGGCCTTGACATAGATTCCATCAAGGGCACTATACAAATTACAGGTTAGCATCTACCACAAGATGCAGTCTCGGGCACATAAAAACTTAGTTGAGCTATAGAAAACAACAAAGCAGTGGGAAGTGTAGGAAAAAGAGTATGAGTAGGATAAATCTGAAACTTAGATGGAGACAAAACGCAGGAATGAATTGGAACACAGAGTGGGAGAAATTTTTGGAAAACTTCCAAGCACTGTGCAAGGAAACGAACTCCCTGCCACAAAAAAGATCGTCCATATTGCATAGACCATTGCTCGATACCAGAAGGAGATCGAGGATCTCCGAGAACAGATGACACCAAAAAATCCATCGGTAGTAAAGGAGCAGAGGAGGTAGGAAATAGTAGAAAAACTACATGAGATGGAGAAATAGGTTAGCACGGAAGCTGACTTGCTCGAGAAAGCAGTGCAACTTTGGACAAGACTAGAGGAGGACCCACAAGTTCAACGCTGGGACAAGGAAGAGGAAAGGATCAATGCAGCGATCTAAGAACTCAAACAAAGGAAAAATACCATACCAATCCCAGAATGCATCAAGGGGATGCAAGAGCTAAAGAAGATGCAAGCATAACTTATCATTGCACAAACACAGAAACATGAGCGTCAGGCTCAAATAGAACCATTACAGGAACATGTAGCAGAAGTACTCGCATAGGCAGAAGAAGCTAGAGTACATATGGCACAGACATAGGCAGAATGTGCAGGATTACTGAGCAATGAAGTGGCAATTCAGGTAGTGGATACCATTAAGGAGAGGATCGCGTAGGCACTGACAAAAGCAGCAGAGTTGAGGGAAAAGTTCCAGATGATCACCGAGGAGATCGAGGTAGCTTAGAAGGATTAGGTGACTTGGGATGAGTCACATGTTGGTGTTGGGGGCTTGTTGGTAGTAGATTGAAGTGGGAAAGAAAGCGTGCATGCAGAAGAATGACATCTAGAAAAATAATAATGGGAAATAAAGTGTGCAGGAGGAAAGTGACAACTAGCAAGAAGCAAAACACGCGTGCATGCAAGGAGGAGGCGACAGTTGGAAGGAAGCAAAGCATGCATGTAGAGAAGGAAGACCTATTAACATCAGGGTTAGGGTTTTTGTAAGGTTTTGGGTAAATGGCTGAAGAGACCAATAGATATAAATATAGATATGAAGGTATCATAAAAGAGTTCGGTTAGTGTCAGTTCGCTACCTATGAAGGTTCAATTGTTCTTATGTAATGTTTTTTATTAGAGAACCACTTTTGTAAATGGATTGAGCTAGAGAGGAGGAGAGAAGGTAGATCTTGAGGATTAGATCACAGGTCGAGGAGCCTGGTGTGGTCTAGTTCACCTCATAGAGATCTTACTCATACGAGGAGAATCGTAAGCGCATGACACGAGATTGCAGAACTACCATAATAAGAGAGCCAAGACCCAAATCTTTGTGGACGTAGCCCAGGAGGGGGTGAACCACAGTAATACTGATGTAATGTGATGAATGCATGCATATCTTTGTCATACTTTTATTACTTAAGCGTTGTGTGTAATGAATGAATGAGTTATTATATTGCTTGGTTAATTGTTGTTGGGATATAACAAAAAGAAACCATGAAGGTCAAAATATAAAAGAGAATAACAGTAGTTTGTAACACAAGTTAGAATAAATGGCTCAGAATACAGATCCCATATCTCATACTCAATCCTAGTTTGTAAAAACTTGAGTCTTACAGCCACCCATTAAAGCTATCTCGAGTGAGACTGTGCGGTGCATTCTGTGTGCTACATTGCATTCTGGTTTACCAGAAGGGCCAATAGTTTTAGGCTTTGTTGGTACCCTGAAATATATGAACCTTGGGTCAACAATGTAGGCAGTAGGGAAGAGTAGTTCATGTAAAAACCAACACTCCCGAAAACCAATGCAAGCCACAGGAAAAGAAGGGTCATGGGAAGATGAAGAAGGACACTAGAAAGTGGTGTGAATTCCACAAAATTCCCTCGCACAACACTGATGAATGTCGCTCAAAAAAATCATTGGTGCTCGAGATCAAAGCAAAGGAGTCGAACCATGATTCAGAATCTAATTCAAAAAATAATGGAAAAATAAATATCATCGACACAGACCGCACTGCTACTGTCTCGACCACAACCATTCAACCAGAAGAACCAACAAATCTTGAAGAGGGGGAGTTCCTTTTTCATTCACAGATGTGGGCGAAGGGGACCCCACTACATTTTATTTTTTATAGAAGAAGCTAGAAGAACCTCATCTCAACAGAGGTCATCAAACGGTTGGGATTGTCAACAACACCACACCCACATCCATACAACATCGGGTGGCTTTACTAGGGACATGATCTCCATGTCAGCGAGCAGTTTCGATTGTCATACGGTATCCATCCCTTCAAGGATGAGGTATTATGTGATGTTTCCCCGATGGATGTTTATGATGTTCTCTTGGGCCAGCCATATATGTGGAAGCGCCATGCTATCTGTGAGTCTCGATCCTGTAGTGTCATTATTACTCTAGGGGGTCATCTCTACAGGATACCAGAGGTAGTTTTGACTATTGTCCCACATAAATAGTGTCTCAAGGTAGTATCTCATACTACACAATTCAACTTCTTCACAATCTGTTCAAAAGGTGAACAGAATGACACTGCAACCACTACATCCTTGACCCAAGACCTTTCTATCCAACAGAAGCAGATTGCAGAAGAAAAAGAAGATATTGCTTCTTCACCTATGAGAGTGCCTACACATTGCCCATTCAAGACAAGATAAAACTAGTTGGTTGAACATATTCAACCCCGCCAACAACAGGTTCGTGAAATCCTTCAACAAACCAAGCAACACAACTTCTCCAGCAAGGCAAGTAACTCACCAAGGTTCAAATTCAACAAATGCTTCTCCTCTCCCTCAGAAACTCAAAAAAATGGAGACCATTGATTCCTAAGGATGGATGATTGATCCAGTTGGATATTAGTGGCCACCCACCTATTCCAACTGGCTCAAAACAGTCTTCTGGCAATTTACTATTTTTAGTATTTTTTTATTTCTTAAACTTTTAGGGCCATTTTGAGGGCCTAACTGAAGTTTTTCACGATCGAGAACCTCAATATCATCCAAAATCCCTGATTGAGCCCGAAAAATGAATCTCCTCATTGATACCTTTTCAACAAGCTATCATGCACCCCAAACGGATATCGTATGCAAAGTTACGCCTTCAGGAAGTTGATATACCAAACTACCCAAAACGGGGTCCACAAAACTGATGGCTTTTCATCTTCCAGGGTTAGGGTTTTGGATTTTATTTATGTTAAAAAATCCTTTGGAGCCTCATTGTAACAATCATCTTCTTGCGAATGTGAGTAGCCATCACATCTCTTCTCAAATATAAGTTGCCACCATTCTAGCGATTCTTTCACTCTGTATTTCTACAGTTTTGTAATTTCGCTCATTAATAGAAATTGTGTATTGTTGTATCTCAACGTTTATGGTTATATCTCTGATAAATCTCTTTTATATTATTGTATATCTTATATATCTCTATACATTTATTTATTATATCTTCGCTCTCATTTTTTGCCGAAAATAATCTGGATCATTAGTGCTTCGACCACTAATTTCACTAGCAAATGCATGTAGAAAATGGCTAATCTAACTATTTAAGGGAATAAGGCTTCTAATTCCCAAGCTCCCCTCCTAATTCAATACAAGGTCAAATTTCCTTGTACTTTTTTCTCACCGTCGATGTCATTTAATATCATAATGGCCTAAGAATCACACTGGAGTGCCTCAGCATAGCCATTAATGTGGTATGCCTATTTTCACTTCATGTATGCACTATATAATTAAATAATAATAAGAATAATAAGAATAATAAGAATAAGAATAAGAATAATAAATGTAAGGCGTATTTAAGTTGTTTTTTCCATGAATTGAAGGCTCTAAGAAAGGTCGAGGTGTCACAAAGGTACTCATAGTATTTTCACACGATTTGAATCAGTAACTAGGTGGGGACTAAACCCCACACTGACCAAGTGCCCATTGTTTCTACACTCATGATATATAAAATGCTGACCTCCAAACTTAAAAGATTTTGCTCCATCAAGATTTATGTTCCCAAATAGACCAATTATGAGCTCACAACCATCCTCTTTAAGCATGGGTGGTGTCATGCTTGTAGCCTTCTTTTTTTATAACAGTCTAAGATGTACCTACAAAATTCAAGCTTGTCCCTTCCCTTGATTTTCACACTCAAATGCAACCAGCCTAAAGATCTATGACCTATCTAAAAGTAGTTGGTGAAT
>JZKD02S1425087.1:0-11114 GCA_000966675.3 Picea glauca | reverse complement strand
AGTTTTCTAAATTAATCCCGGATTAAGGGATTAGGGTTTTGGTATCTACAGAATACCTAAAAACATTGTATATATTGTATGGTGAATGGTGAAATTAATATAATGAATATTTGAAAGGTTTTCCCCGGTTGAGGGTTTCCGGTATAAATTTTTTGTACTATGTGTATGAGCCTTTGATTAATTTATGTTTTTCTTAAGAATCTAGATGCATTTCTTTACTTCACAGGTTTAAAACTTACACTTATTACTCCAAAGGAAATGGGCAGGTCGAATCTAACAATAAGAATCTGGTGAGAATTATCAAAAGGCTAATCAAAATTAAGCCTCTTCAATGGCACACTCTCCTCACTTATGCCCTTTGGGCAGATTGACCTACCACCAAGGTGACCACTGGTTGCACTCCTTTCTGGGTTGTTTATGGTCAAGAAGCCATTTTGCCTACTGAGATGGAACTTTCATCCTTAAGGTTAATGATACAGGTCAAACAATTAAATTCCTCTAATGTTTCTCAAAGAATGAATGCACTCTTGGATTTAGAGGAGAAAAGGACATTTGCCTTAGGTAATATAAAGAGAAGAAAACAACCTGTTAAAAACTATTTCAACAAGAGTGTCAAAGCTATCAAATTTAAAGTCAATGATAAGGTAATATTGTGGAATTCATCTCACACTGATAAAGGAAGACATTCAAAAATAAAAAAATTATGGTTGGGTCCTTTTAAGATCTCTTTTGTCCTGGGTGCAAATTCTTATATTCTAAAGGACTTATAGGAGCGATTGTTTTCCTATAGCACTAACGGTTCTCACTTAAAACATTACATGGAACCAAATTTAAGAGTTTAATGTTGTTTGGATTGTTTATGTATTATAGTAGTTTTCATTTCTTCTTTTACATTAGTAGTTTTTCATTTCATCTTTCACATTAGTGGTTTTCCTTTTCTGCTATTTTGGTTTTTGTCATTTCATTTCTTCTTATTTCAATTTTGTTGTTTCATTTCTGTTATGACATTTATTGATTTTGTTCTTTTGACTTCAAATTTTGTCAAAAATAAAGTGTTGGATTAGTTTTTCCCCAGTGACACTTCTGCAAAGTATTGTTAATCAATAACAATCAATATTATGTAGTTGTCATGATGTTCCCCTTGAAGGTATCATTGAAATTATTATCTCCTTTCATTGTTGTTTTATGAGATAGTTGGCATTATCCCACTTCAGTTTTCCTTTTCTTCATCCATTTCGAGATTCAAAAGAGAAAGTTCAAAAAATAATTCTCCTTGAAGTCAAGAACAATTTTTAGTTGAATGATTATGCTTAAAGGGATAAACCCCCTCATACTTACCACTTTCCATGAGTCATTCCCAAATTCCCAGACATTTTTCCATTAAATTCGCTCACTTCCCCCTGTTGCATAATCATTCTTATTTTTATTTTATTTATCTGATGTTACTTGGTCTATGAAACCAGACATTCTGAGTTCTTAATCTGTTGAAAACATATTTCCATGTGAAGTCGTCATTTTTTTTATGATTAAAATTGTAATGATGAATTGCACCATCAAAGTATTGCTAAGACCCTATTATTTAACTATGCTAATAATATAATACTAGTAGGTGGGACTCCCTTGTAGACTAGAGGAGCAAGGTTAGACATATTATAAATGTTTTTTTATTGTTTGGATGCTACCTACACAGTCCTACGTGGTTGACAATGCAATCTTGGTTTCATTTTGACATGGTAACAGGTGGATGAAGCATTTTTGTGGAATGTTTTTTGCGATCCAAAACATTTTTTTTGTGGTTATGAGGAGCATGTTATTTACAGTTGCTATGATTTAACCATGTCACTAATAATTATGATCTATTAACTAGCCACATATATGCAAGAGATATATTAGTGACAACGTAATCAAAACAAAGTAATAAAAACCTATGAAAAAATTCCTAAAGGGAAAGGAGTTATATGTTGACCTATGATAAAGGATTATATGCAAATGGAAAAGTCAAAACATATTACTGTTAGTCCTAAATATTATTCTATTGTTGGTTAGTGGACTATGTGAATTTTATTAGAATTAAATGGGGTGCATATAGCATTGCAATATGTATGATGGCATAGAATTGTGACAAGGGTTAACATGTAAATGTTATTGGGTGGTGCACTATGCAAGCAATATCGTCACATATTTCAAATCGTTTGGCATTGAATACATGGTTTAATTGATTGGTGAATGTAATTCTTGTTGGGATAAATACATTAGGCTTCAATTGTGCAAGAAGAGCTAACAACTATTTATGACCTTGGAGCAGAGGCTCTCGGTCCATAAAACCCTTTGATCATTGACTTGTCGGTGCCAATTTTGATATAACTTTCCCCTCCAAGGGTAATGCATCGCGAGCGTCAGATAGTCCTGCAAGAAGCGATGGAAGAAAATGTTGCTACTTCGTCAAGGAGTCTTCATACTCCCTCTATGTCTTCCAATACCGGGGGTGTTATGCCTCCTAAATCACCTTCATAGGTCTGGGCCACTATGGTCTCAATCACCTCTACCTAGGGAAGTGGTCTGATTCTGTCTATAGAGACGATCACTGCACCTTTCACACAAAGTGTGACATGCCCTCCATTTTCATACAAGATGCTTGGTTTTGATACAAACTCGGTCCTCACCTACTCCACCCTACAGACCATGGGTCTAGGGGAAGGGATCTCAAACGCTCCTCTACAAGGGTCCATGGGGAGCACCTCAGCCCCCTATAATGCTTTCCCTTACGTCGGGGTCATATACCTCTGTCTTCCCCTTCACTCGGTGGTGCTTATCAACAACCCACTGTCAAACATGAACTACAAATCATTCAGAGAAGGTATTTAAGGATCTTCTTCCAGTACCACACTGACGGGATATTTATCATTCTCTTTGTTCAGGGAATTTGGTAACAATGCATTCTTGTCAGCTACCATCTCGGCTAGGGGCAACCCTAGTTTTGGATCACAAAATCCTGCGTAGGGTACCATTCCTGCACAGGGGACACACACTTCTTAAGGACCTTGGAATCCATGGCAGGGATCAGTTCCATCTTCAAGGATGTCGACCGAGGGAAACCCCTTCCATGGTTAATGGAACCTCGGGCAAGGCTTAGTACCTATTCCTGTCGGATCGACAGGGGGCAAACCTTTACAGAACCCTTGGAACATAACGTCAGGAGAAATCCCTTCCCAAACCTCAACGTCCTATTATGGGAGTCATCCGATGACGTCTCAACAAGCACATCATCTTAATGCTAGCCTAGGCCATGTTTTTTACTAGAACCCAGGCCAGTAGCCTAACTTTTCCTTGCAACCTGGTGCCAGCCAAAACCCAGGCCCCTATCCTCCTTTACATATTCAACATCCTAAGCTATCATTTTTGGAAAATTTTCATTTTATAGACTTGTCAATATTATTAAATGACCCAATCTGGACGATCTACGTTGGCCTCCTATGTCGACCAAGTCACCCTCGAACATTCCAAAGTTCAAGGGAAAACCTAATGAAGATCTATGTGATCATGTGACTACCTTTCACCTATGGTGCTCATCCAACTCATTGAAAGAAGACTCCATACAGTTGCATCTGTTTCAATGCACTCTCATCAAGAATGTTGCGAAATGGTACATCGATCTTGACCGCTTAAGATAATCTACTTTTGGTGAATTGGAAATGGTTTTCTTAAACCATTTTCAATTACCTGTGAGATACAATGTCGACAATGAATTGTTGGCCAACTTTGAGCAGAAAAAGGTGGACCATATCTCTAATCACATCCAAGAATGGAGATGTTGAAAGATTTTGATTAAGGTACCAATCCCATCGACTTTCATGTTGGAGTGGTTCATTAAGTATTTGGTCCCTCAATTATCCAAAGATGTAGCAATGTCAGGGGTCTTTTCAGAATAAGAAGCGATAATGAGAGCTCAATAGTTGGAGCTGATCTACTCTCAGTCTAGTTTACTTTATGAAATTTTTCCAGATGCACCAAGGTCTATACTTGACAAGACTAGATAGAATTTTGGACCACCTACCGATGGATTTTTCAGTTTAGCACAAGAGAATCCCACTGATTAGCTGTCAAACCAGTTGTAGCGATTTTCGATACAACAGACAACGACGAGCAAAACCTCTAGTTCAGTTTCTCCCCCTACTTAGACGTCATATGTACACAATGTGCAATCGACGAACCTGAATGCCAACTAGCAGGTCAACGAGAAGAAGAAATAGTGAAAGAAGGGTAAGGGGGATACGAAACCCACCAATAATGTTGGCGGAGGAAACACAAAGAGAAAGAAGTTGAAGTATCTATGTAACCTTTGCATGGAATACCACCCGACTCACCTATGCCCTCGACTCGTGGATCCCCAAAAGTTACTGGAGCAACAACAAACTATGGTGTTAATGAACCCATTTCCACATGGGAAAAATTTAACTCAAGCCTCTGCAAACGCGGATGGGGGTAGTCAGGGACCCCCTTCATCGTCTAGTAATCCCTCGACCTTGAATGTTTATATGTTGAAAGGTGAAGCTCACATAGCTACTAGGGCACACAATTACAGAATGCCAAGTACTGCTAAAAAGGGAAAATAAGTTGAAAACCCATATATTCCTCTCCATATCAAGAGAACGATGGGAGAAATAATGACACACATCCCAAAAGGGGTGTTCAAGAAGGCTTCGCATAATCCAAAGTTGAGGTCTGCCCATAACTACTCTGTGGTGGAGGATTTTTCACAAATCCCTTGCGTGATGTCTCCTTTGGAGGTCCTCCAAGGCTGCCCTTCGCAGAGAGAGGCTCTGCTAGCTTCCTTAGGATCCGCCAAGACATGTAACATGGGAACTATCACGCTTGATACAACTGACTTGAAGCCTCATCTCCCATATCACATCGCGTTTCAGATAGTAGTGGCTTATACCACGAAAACTTTTACACGAAATATTTTCCATATGGTGGTTGATGAGGGCACCTCGACATGCGTGATGTCATTGGCATGTTGGAAGGCCATTGGCCAACCTGTTTTGTCTCCTTCACCTACTCTTCTTATGGATTTCAACAGTCGTTCTTTAAGACCACATGGAATCATCCCTTCTTTCCCCGTGCAGTTAGGAGGGAAGACCGTGTGCGTCGAATTTGAAGTGGTCAATTCTCCTCTCGACTACAACCTCTTGTTAGGAAGAAGTTGGACATATTCCATGCATGCAGTGGTTGCTATAGTTTTTCGGGTCTTGTTGTTTCCACAGGAAGGGTGAATCGTGACCATTGATCAATTTTCCTTCTCTAGGCTTGACCCTTCATCAGGGGCATCCACTGTCCCAATGATTAATAAAACATATCCTGACATCGTAGACATGGGGGTTGGTTTGTGCCCACCTCTCATGGGTACTTTCAATTACCCTCCTCCCTCCGACGATGTCAAGATGATATCGGTTTTCCCCGAGTAGCCTAAGGCTGAAATTTTTCAAGTGGTGTCATTCCGCATGGATTACTTTAATGATATGTGGACTCTTCCTTCCCCATCGAACATGATGGAAGGGACAGGGAATCATGACATGTCCATGCCATTGTTCATGACATAGGCTGCGTACTCTATAGTCGAGCAAGCTTCTGCCGACCTTGATATGTCTCTCGCACAGAAGTTAGATTCAGTTTTTGAGCCTACTTGGGCTCAAGGTTCGTTCGCCACTACTGATTCCTTAGATTTGGTATTTCCCTCGAACGAGGCGATTATAGAGGCATTGACTAGTCCAGACAAACCATGGGATGATCTCCATCACAGAACTTATTTTCTCCTAGAGTTAGGAAGAATTGAGGTAGGCGAATTCGTGTTGACTATGACTAGAGATAGGTCTTATCCTATTAATCCTCTGGCTACGCACATAGTTTATGTCAAGNTTCATCGTGAAGGGGGTATTAAAGAAGGGCTCTTATCGTCTAGTTTATTTTGAAGGGAACACTTTAGCGGAGCGTAGAAATGGGATCTATCTCAAGAAGTATTACTTGTAGGTGGATCGCCTTGGGTGACTTCTTGTATATATGTATATTTCTTATACAGTTTTGTTTTGTCCTTTTTGTTTCATGGATGTGTCGTTTTGATGTCATCTTTTTCACTGTGGAATATGTCAAGTGAATCATAGGTGTTTGTCAGGTTTTCAGATGGCACTAGACAACAAATTGGAGGCTTTCTTCTACATCTTGGGTGATCTTCACACCTCAAGGCTAGTTGCTATCTTATGGAGGTATATGTTTAGGTTATGCCACAAACAATGTTGTCAAATACAGTGCAGTAATAGAGTTACTTCATGACACCTTGTTGCATGGTATCTCTTAACTCCGGGTCTACTTAGATGCACAATTGGTTGTGTCCCAGTTAAACATGGTTTATCATGTTTATGATCCTACTCTACATTGACGATTCCCTAGGGTACATCTATTAAAACGTTGTTTTTATTACATTACATATATTCATGTTCCTAGGAGATTGAATCAAATGATAGATAATCTAGCTAATAAAGTATTAGATTGGCATATTGCACACATGTAAGAAAAAGCACACACATACACATGTAAATACATTTGTAAATAAATGTAATCCATAAGTCGAAAAATATGTAAATAGGCATATATATATATATATATATATATATATATATATATATATAAAGTCTCAAAGTACATAAGTGGGGGCAAGTGTCTCAAAAATACATATCCATTACACATCACAGGGCTTATGCCCTCAAAAATATACAGAAAGTTCCCCCGTCACGTAAGTGGTCCATCCTAAGCTAAGGGTGGGGCCTGTTGACCCTGCCATAATGAACCACAACATTTTCCAAATGTTGGAATAGTTCAACCCAGGTTCGTGGCACCCCAACTATGTGAGGTTTCATCGATGGTGGGAGATCCTCAATCTCTGCCATAGGGACTGCGTGAGCGAGCATGGTGAGGTTCCACTCTACCATCTCAAAACTCTCTGAGCCTCTCTGGTTGGAGGTCCCCCTGTTGTTGTTGGTCCGAAGGCTGCACTTGGTACTGCCTCTAGTCAAGGACGTTTCCTAGTCCTCGAGAAGTCTATTGGATGCACTAGCCCCACATCTGTACATAAATAGATACATCGTCGTTAGATACTTTGATTCCCATAAAAAATGATATATATAAAAAGAAATAAAAAAATTAAATAACATTTAAAAATGAACATACCTATCTCTTCTCACTCTACTCTAGGAAGTATGGCCATGTCCGAGTCCCTGGAAAAGTTGATCCCATCGTAGGGTTAGTCCTCTATCACCGGAATCTGTCATGCTCACCAGTCAAAAAATGCATCGTTGAAGGCCTCTATGGTCCTTTCTACCCCCTGTCGCGATAACAAAGATTCCCATATACACACTGCTAGGAGGGAGGCCACGTTCCCTCGCACTATCTCTCGTGGACTAAGACCGAGAACTCTCGAAGAAGAAGAATGAGCACAAAATGGTCCCAAATCCAAAGTTTATGTTGTCCCTCCCATGACATTCGGTGCGTTGTCTCTTCATGCAGTATAGCATGGTCGTGCTCCAATCAAATATTTGTGCATTCAAGAACTTCACTGTACTATGCATGTGCGCCCAGGAGGCTTGATGTAAATTTGTGGATCCAGTGATCTGCCCAATAAGTAAAACTATCACTTTGAGTGATATATTGGTAATCCTATAATTAGCACTTGAGAACCTAATTTCTCAGTGTTGGCCTCATAATGGAGTCCAATCATCTCTACAATGTTGTGAAGCCCGAGGGGAAAATCATGCAAGTTGACTGGTTCACCCCTCCTCGAGAGGCCAGTTAGAAAGTAAATGTCTTTAGTCGTTGGAGTCAACGAATTCCCCTCAAGCATAAATGCCTCAGCGTCAGGATGCCAATAGTCTACCAAGGCATTCAACAACCTGGTTTGCGCCCTCATGAATGGACACCGAAAGAACTTCCACAAACCACATTGTCTCAATGCGGCTATAGCTGCAAGGTCCTCATCGATCAGTAGATCAATGTCCTCTTGCTCCCTCTCTCTCCAATGGATGTACATTATGAAAAATGACAAGTTCAAAGGAGGGTTAATAATTTCATTTTTATTTTTTCCATATCTTTGAGGGTGTATGCGGGCTATATTGGACACAGTCATGTATGCACATAGGCAATTTGTTTTCTTCCCATGGTCGTACGCGGGTTGTCCTAGGACAGCCCGCGTACACGTAGGGCCGACCTTTTTTAAAGGTGCATGCCCCCCCCCAAAAATAAAACTAATATAAAAGGAAAGTATAGAAATGCAAGAGGAGCTAGTTTGTACTTACTTGGTCCAAGAGGAAGTTTGTTTCATCCACTAAAGCTCCTTGAATCAACTTCTTTAACAAAGGGGTGTTTTTGGATTTTTGTTCAATTCTCAATTTGCAATGGCGATAATGAGATGCCAACTTCCTTTTATAAACTTTTTTGGCCCTTTTTGTCATTTTTTTACCCCTGTTGTCATTTTTTCTAGCTTGAAAATCATTTAATGTGGTTATTGAGCTTCTCACTGGATGTTACGAGACAATTTACTTTTGGTTTGGGAGAAACTTTTGAGAGATGGGACATTTTTAAGGTCTTTTGGTAAAATGTTGTTTTTCCAACTTGTGCATCTAAGTTAGGATTCCACCTCCACTTTTTCACCTTGTTGTCTTTTTCACTTTTCCATAGGATCGATCCCACCAAATTGTGACACAAAACTATCATTGTTTCTCTAGAAGTGTCGTAATTTAGTGGTAGAGCCTACCTTCACATGGATTCCCTAGGTAGATCCTAGTTTTTAATAGACGTCTTTTCAGTGCTAGTTTATCCCTTTTTTGAGCCGACTAGACTATCTTCGAAAAAGGTACCCTAGGGGAGTCTTCTTTTATGTTTTTTCAGACTCTCTAAAAATGAAAAACCATTGAGCTTACCTTCTTTGGGCTCATTTAAAATTACATGGAAGTAAGTTATCATCATGTCTTATTAATCACATTTGTATCTCTGCATCTTTGGCCTAATGTTGGCTCCATGTTTCTCTCAACTGAACCTTTGAAGCATGCCTTATATGCAAGCCTTGTAACACTTTTCCTATGTGTCTTGACACCTTGAACCATGGAGGAATTTTCTCGAGTGTCCTTTCCCTGCACATGTTTTCTTTATTTGATCATTAGTGTGTTCCTTGCACTTAGAACTAGTATGCTTGCGACACCCATTTCTCCTTTGTAACGTAGCATTCTTTTATTCTTTTTCAAGCTCTCCAAAATATTGAAAAAGACAAAAAAATCAAGTATACCCCAAAAAGAGGATGAGAAAAGTAGTTTCTTTTTATGGAAGCACAATGAGTCGCCCTTGGACAAAGCACATCCTTTCATTTGTTCGTCAATATTTGGGATTTAAAATGACCTTAAGAAGTTGTTCTCGTAACATAAATATGTGTCCTCCTCCATTTGGTTATCCTTCCAAACATATCAAGAGTTTGTGTTGCCTCCTGCATCGTGAACTTATGTCAATGTCTTGCTACCTGAGTTTGATCATTAGATGTGCTATTGTCCAAGGGAAGTTTTACCCAACTTGATTCGGCCTCTTTGCAGTTTGTCTCTTGCCCTCATGCCTGACCATTCTGAAATTCCAATTAAGTCTTTGTTCGAAATCACTGAAGCTCCCTACCTGATCACCGAGATCCTCTTGTTTGTTCCCGAACGAGTCATCAAAGACCTCTAGGTAGTGAAGTTATACACTCACATTACACACTTACCCAAGTTTTGAAGACCTTGAAGTTGTTTCTCGAGCTATGAAGACCTCATATCCAGCCATCAGGCATCATTAGCTTCTTGAAGATGGATACTATACATTTATATCTTTGATTTTGAGATGTAGATTCATTGTGTATTGCTCATGGATACACTTTATATAGTTATATGACATGGACATGCAGTGTATTTGATTGGAATCCATGATTTATTTCATCCCGAGCATGGGTATGTGTAAGTTTTAAACCTGTGAAGTAAAGCAATGCATATAGATTCTCAAGCAAAACATAATTTAATCAATGGCTCATACACAGAGTACACAGATATTTTATACTCAAAACCCTCAACTAGGAAAACCTTTCTTATATTCATTATATCGAATTTCACCATTCACTATACAATATATACAATATTTTTAGGTATACGGTAGATACCAAAACCCTAATCCCTAAAATCAGGATTATTTTTAGTAAACTGCTAAAAATAGCAAAAACCACCCAAAAAAAAATGGGGCACTGCCCTGGGCTACAACCCGTTTCCGAACACTGCACGTAACCAGGGGGGTGCATACCTACCCCTCCTGGGACCCCCCTAAAAAAGAGCCCGACACACACGACACAAACATAGCACTACTACGAGGGATCGTCAGACGTAGTTGTCATATCTGATGCACCCACACACACACATGCAAAGAATATAACACATACCCAACATTCTCTCACTTGTTGTTTTCTTTGCATCTAGGGGTCCAGGGGATTATATAGTCAACAATCCAGGGAAACAATGCCCATTGTTACTCTACACCAGGAGAACTTTTTTGTGCTCACAGACTTTGTCAATGAATCTACAACATTCTTACAAGTGTCAACCTTTTCCAGCAACACCTTCTTTTCCTCTACCATGTCTCTCACAAAGTGATATTGAACATCAATATGCTTTGTCTTCGAATGATAAGTTGGGTTCTTTGCCAGGAAGATTTCACTCTAACTATCACAATCTAATCTCACTGCGTGTTGTACCAACCCAATACCTGAACACAATCTTTGTAACCATACTTCTTTCTTGCTTGCATGAGTGGTTGCCATGTATTCAGCTTCTATAGTTGAGAGTGCCACTACCACTTGTATTTTGCTCATCCAACTGATTTCTCCTCCAAATAGGTTAGACACATACCCACTTGTAGATCTTCTGCGATCCATATCTCCAACCCAGTTTGCATCAACAAAACCATGCATGTCCATCACTCTGTCCAATCTTGGTCTTCCTTGGTAGCACAATCCATAACTGGTAGTGCCACGAAGATACCTGAAGACCCTCTTTACTGTTGTC
>JZKD02S1425076.1:0-11114 GCA_000966675.3 Picea glauca | reverse complement strand
GGAATATATGGGGTTAAATGTGTATGATATGACCCCAAGGGGGGGAATATATGGGACTAAATGTACATGTAATGTGTAAATATATATGTAATAAGGTTGGCCTAATAGTAAAGGGGCCTCATGTGAAAATGTGAATAGGTATATATAAAGATCATGTATTCATTATTGTAGGGAGGTGAATTGTGATGTATGAATTTAACTAGTTAATTGGATGAGTTTCTCCTATTATTTCATAAGTTATTTTGTAACTTGTTTATGTATTAGTTGTTCCCTACACCAACATTATGTACATGGTGTGTACCTCTTTTCTTCTATGATAATTTAATCATTTGGTTCATTACACCCCCTCAATTTGTATCTCACTCCCTCTTTATTCCCCACTATTCCCACCTTGATCTCTTTACATGTTTACTCCCATTTCCTCTCTCTCCCACTTCTTCTCACTATATATCTCTACCCCCCTCTTGGTATCTCTCAAACAATCCCTCTCTACCCCCCTTCCGTGTTTACCTCTTTCTATCCCCCTTCTCCCTCTCTCTCTACCCCCCCTTCTTATAGAAATTCAACATGGTATGAGAGTGAGACTAGGCATGACTCCCTCATGGGAAGGCCCAGGAAAATTAGAGTAGAGTAAATTGTTGGGAGTGTTAAATTTATGGGGTTGTTACAATCTCTATGTACAACATTACAACATATTTAACTTTTACTCCTACCTAAGTTATAGAAATAATTCCATAAATTATGGTGGGCAGTAATTTCTAGTAAAAAGGTCTAATTACCTAAATATGAGGAATGTATGCATATTTACTTCTAGGTATATTTATGCAAAGAATTTATGGAAGAAAAATTTAACAAATTCAAATACTATGTGGATGGATTATAACCAAATTAATATTTGGGTTGTTATGGGAGGTATTCTCCAACTATTTATAAGAAAGAAAATTAAATTTGATTTTAAATTTAATTTTCAAAGAGAAGTGTCTCTTTGGATCAAGTTAATATTACTATAAAAATACACTTGAAAGACACAACAATAGACACACATGTTTTTTTATCTCTCACACGTGGGAAGTGGTCTAAGGAAGAGACCAATGTTTTTAAGTAGTTGAATTTTTCTTAGTGTAGTTACTTAGTGATGTTCTAGAGTCTACTAAAGTAATATCATATATCATTGGAAGTAATTACCACTTGCGGAAAATTGTTCTTGTCTAATTTAACACTATAAAATTAACATGGTTATCTGTATGACATCGAGTATATGATGGATGTGTGTTTGTCATAGTTGAATACATATCATTTGGAGGGTCATTGTATATAGTTGTGCACAAGATAAATTGATCTCCTCTAGGAGATTCTTTTTATTTTTCTTGTTGCTTGTTCTGGGCAGGTCACTTGTAATAGCTTTGATAAGGATACATAATTATGATCGTAGGAAGAAACATGAAGTGAGATTATCGATACATAGAGTTGTGCACATCCATGTAATGAATAAGAATAGGAGGTGAGAACATGTAGAGTGACCAGATGACTCCAAAGATTATGTATCCTCAGAGGGAGCATAAAGACTTTGATTGGGTAGGGAGTGCAGTGGATCGAAAGAGTACTTCAAAAGGTTGTTTCAATATGGGATCACTATGATTGAATAGGGATCAGTCACATGTAGCACTTAGTACAACTAAGTCTGAATATGTGGAAACATGTGCAACATGTAGAGAATCAATGTGGCTTCATAAGTTGTTGTTTAGGTTATTTTATCTCAAACTGGAGGAAATCTGCATTTGGTGTGACAATTAGAGTTGCATGAAGTTTTCAGAGAATTTGGTGTTCCATGATAGGTCAAACCATATCTAGATCAAATATAACTATATCAGAGATATGGTGTAGAGGGGAGCAATGAGTCTCTAGTATGTGACTACAGAGGAGAAGGTTGCAGACATGTTAACCGAGCGATTGTCGAGGAATAAATTTGAGTACTTCAGGGACAAGCTTGGTGTGGTCCATCTTAAGAGGTATTTTTCTCATCCAACATGAAAAAGGGTTGGCACTAAGATAGGTGGAACTCATCCATCATGGAAATTGGTTGGCACTGAGTATTATCATCGAGCATGAAAAAGGGTTGGTATTGAGTGTTCTTATCCAACATGAAAAAGGGTTGGCACTGAGATGAGTGGAACTCATCCAACATGAAAAAGGGTTGGAACAGAGATAGGTGGAACACATCCAACATGAAAAAGGGCTAGCACTGAGTGTTCTCTTCCAACATGAAAAAGGGTTGGCACTGAGACATGTGGAACTCATCCAAAATGAAAAATGGTTTTCATTGAGTGTTCTCATCCGACATCAAAAGGGATGGAACTGAGACTTATGGAACTCATCCATAATGAAAAAGGGATGGCACTGAGTGTTCCCATCTAGCATGAAAAATGGTTGGCACTGAGAAAGGTGGATCTCATTCAGCATGAAAAAGGGTTGGCACTGAGATTGAAGGTACACATGATGAGGTACATATGTATTTCAAGGTAATGAATGTCATGGTGAAATTTTGAAGCTATTTGAGAGCTACCAACAAGTAATATTCATAGGTAATCCTAGCATAATGTAGAATGTGTCCCTCACCGATAGGGAGTGTTGAAGTTAGAAGCATCAGGCATACATTCTCCAGAGTGGTTATTTTGATTTGACTGAGGATAATAGCCCAGGAGCAGTCTTATGGAATCAAGGTGTTTCAGTTTTAGAATGTCTCCCTCGTTGAGGGGGAGTGTCGATGTTTGGAAAACATCGTGAAGACATTCTCCCATATTAATAATTAATAATAATATTATTAATGTAATAATATATTTATATAAGGTATAAATATATATCATAAATATTTATTTATGATGAGTGTTCCATATATATTTATTATCCAAGGGATGCATCCTTTCATGGATGTTCATGATATGTTTGGTATATATGGAACATTCATCATTGTAATAATACATAATTTATATACAATATCATCTCTTATAAAAAATCAACACGGTCTAGGTATAGGTATGGAAAGGCAAGGAATGGAAATGTAGGGCATAGAAAGGCAAGGAAAGGCATGGCATGACAATTCAAGGCAAGGAATTACATGTCATGGAAAGGAAACAGGTGGAATCTCAATGCGAGGAAAGGAAATGCATGGCAAGGCAAGGCGTGGCATGGAAATTCAAGGCAAGGAAACCCTAGACATGGAAAGACAAGGCATGAAAAGGGAAGAAAATTGAAGGAAAGGAAAGGCATGGAAAATAAAATCATGGCACAGAAAGTAAAGGAAAGGAAAGTAAATGCAAGGCAAGGAAAGGATAGACATGGCAAGGTAAGGATATGAAAGGAAATTACAGACATGGTAAGTAAATGGAAGGCATGACAAGGAAAGGAAAGGAATGGAAAGGAACTACATGACATGTCAATTCAAGGCAAGTAAATTCTATACATGGAAAGGAATGGAAAGAAAAGGCATGACATGGAAAGAAAAGGAAAGGTAATACATGGCTAGACTATGAAAGGCATGAAAAGGTAAGTTATGTAAAGGAGTAGCAAGGGAAGGTCTAGTTCTATGTATAGGTATAGGTATGGTAAGGAAAGACAAGGAATGGAAAGGAAATTCATTGCATGGAAAATCAGTGCAAGGAAAGACATGGTAAGGAAAGGCATGGAAAAGTAAGGCATGGCATAGAAAGGAAAGCTAAGTAAAGGCAAGGAAAGGAAATGGAAGGCAAGGAAATACAAGGAATGGCATGGCATGGAATGGAAAGGAAATACATGGCATGGAAAGTCAAGCCAAGGAAGGACAATGCAAGGAAAGAAAAGGCTAGGCATGGCAAGGAAAGGAAATTAATGGCAAGGCATGGTGAGGTAAGGTATAGGTATAGGTATAGATATAGGTATGGAAAGTCAAAGCAAGGAAATGAAAGGTACGATGAGGGAAATAATGGCATGGAAATTCAAGTCAAGGAAATGAATGGTGTGACATGACATGAGAAGGAAAGGCATGAGATGACATGCCAAGGAAAGGAAAGGAAATGCAAGACAAGGTAATGCAAAGCAAGGTAATGAAAGGCATGGAATGGAAAATCAAGGAAAGGCAGAGAAATGAAAGGAAAGACAAGGCTAGATGTGGCAAGGGAAGGCATGGTATAGGTATGGTAAGGAAAGGAAAGGAAGTGAAAGGCATGGAATGGCACATAAAGTCAAGGCAAGGTAGGTAAATGAAAGGAAAGAAAAGGATAGACATGTAAAGGTAAGGCAAGGCATGGCAAGGAAAGGTCTAGGTATAGGTCTAGGTCTAGGTAGGGAAAGGCATGGAAAGGAAATGAAAATGGAAAGGAAAGGAAATGCATGGCAAGGAAAGTCTAGGAAAGGCAAGGCATGGTGTGGTGGGACATGACATTGAAAGTAAAGGCATGCCATGGAATGTCAAAGAAAGGAAATACAAGGAAAGGAAAGGAAAGGAAAGGAAATGCATTGCAAGTCAATGCAAGGCGTGGAATGTAATGGAATGGCAAGGCAAGGCATGACATGGGAAGTCAAGGAAAGGCAAGGAAATGCTAGACAAGTCAAGGCAATGGAAGGCATGGAAAGCAAATACAAGGAAAGTCATGGAAAGACAAGACAAGGAAAGACAAGGAAAGGAAAGAAATAAAAAGGAAAGGCATGACATGGGAAGTCAAGTCAAGGAAAGGCATGGCATGGAAAGGCAAGGAATGAGATGGCATGACAAGGAATGTCATGGCATGACATGGAAAGAAAAGGAAAGGGAAGGAAATACAATGCAAGGTAATGTAAGGCACGGAATGGAATGGCATGGAAAGGCAAGGAATGGCATGGGAAATTAAGGAAAGAAGGGGAAATGAATGGAAAGGCAGGGATATACATGGAAAGGGAAGGCGATGAAAGACATTCCAAGGCAAGGAAAGGTAAGGAAAGGCAAGGAAATGAAAGGAAAGTTAAGGAAATGAAGATGATGTTGCATAGAAAAACTATAGTAGATAATGAATTATTTTCTTGGAAGTAATTAGGTTCGTGAAGAAATCATGCATGTAATTTGTTTTTTATATTTAAAGAGTGGGCCCCCTAATAGTTGCCCAATTTATTTCACTAAAAATGTATATAGATTTTCAGTGCTCAACTTGTTGATGGGATCATGAGTCTTATTTTAAATTATTTCAACATTGTATATCATTTAATTGATAAAATCTTAATTATTTTTTTAAACTCATTGATATTATGCACAAAAATGACAAATTAAATAATTAATGTTAAAAAATTCTATAAAATAGTCACAAAAATAATGAAATATTATAAAAATGAATTCTATATTAATCCCATCTAGGGAATCTCATTGATTATATTTTTTACACTTCTTATGAAATCCCTTAGGAACCTCTCTCTCTCTCTCTCTCTCTCTCTCTCTCTCTCTCTAGTTGAGCCAGCCTCCCAAGAAAGAATTCTTCTAGTATTGTCATTGTATCTCCTTCTTCCTTGTCATGGCATTGTATACTTCTTTGTGAAGGTATACGAAGAGTTCATTGAAGGAGTAATTAGAGATTATTTCTGGGAACAACCTACATGATTGTTATTATTGGTTCCTAGAGTCTTAACTAGGATGGGCCTTCATTAATGAGTAACAAAAGTATTTATAATAACTTTAGAAAAAACAAATTATGTTTACTTACCTAGACTTCTTTAACACTTTAAAAAGAAATTAATCAAAATAATTAAATTATTACAATGATTGGTGCAATAATACACTCCAAGTATAATTGAGTAATCAACCCAATTGAGATAAACTTTATTTCATTTCATCAAAATTTCATAAATCTATCCAAATTTTGTGAAATAATTATTAGAACCTACAATATCTTTGTATAGTCTTCCACAAACATCTTCTATAATAAGTGGATTTATTGAATATTGTAAAAGTAAGTGTAGTTTATATTGGTTAAATGTAAGGTATTGAATGTAAAACTCATCAAAATCTACATTGATGTGTTAAGTGATCCTTCTATTCTTCGAAATATGAGTTTCCCCTTCCAACTATTGAAAAACAATATTAAACTTATATTTTATGTATGTCATGAACATGAAAGACTAACATGATTTTGATTAGTGATATATTCTTTTTAACATCACCTCCAAAATCATACTAAGAGATGTTAAATTGCAGGTTATAGGAGATTTTGAGTCTGAAATTTCATATTCTCATCATGTCTTTATTATCCCAAATCCATCCATAATCCTAAAGTGTGCATTGATTTCAACTCATGGATTATTCTTTTCTTTTTCATGTTCATGATTTTCATGTAGGTTTCTCCCTTTATAAAACAGTGTAAATCTATCTTACCTAGGAATATCATTGTATTAGAATTTTATGTGGAATTAGTTCTTAGAAGAATAGAGATACAAATTTGTTTCTATTTACTATTTCTGAGAGATATATTTCTTTAAATCAATTTAGATTAGATTTATTTCTTGCAATTTCATATCTAATAGAAAAGAGTGGAAATCGAAACACTTTGAAATTCACACATTCATCAGCATTAAATAAACAAACGATGAGATTCATAAAAAACATTGCATGAAATTTGTGTGTGTGTGTGTGTGTATTCAACATTGTCTAAACTGTACATTTTTTACAAAATGGCATGTCATGACCAATATACAAAATGGTAGTAAGTGCCCCGACATAAAAAAAAATCCATATGGTGGCGTAGTTACAAAATGGTAGTAACTCATCACTTATTGACAACTTCCACCCTCGCCACCCTCAGGAGCATCCTAGAAATCAATATTTCTTATATTTCTCGAAGAAGCACCTTGAGTAGTTTTGTGCTTGGGTGTGGTTTGTTTCTCTAGATACTAGTCAAAGGAAAAACTTTGCTATAATTTTTTTCCACAATGAGTTAAAAGACTTACAAAATGATACTTTCTAATTCAACATAAAAAAACTCATTCACAAATGGTACTAAAAATCGTGAGGGAATTAACATCCTTGAGGCCCCTAATCTCTTAGCGATTCCACCCTGCATCAATCAAAAGGGTTAAATCATGAAATTTGAACAAATATGCATAAAATAAATTCCATTCATGATACATAAAAAACGATCATAAACACATTATCTCACCACGAATAACTCAGAAAATGGTGGAGATTCGTTGTTAGGTGGAGCTCTCGAGTGTCCAATTTTCTCTAAGGAAACATCTACTATGGTAGCCTCGACAGATAGAACATATGGAAATGGTGGTGTGGTTGGGTGACATATGAGTGCATCCACCATTGGTGGATGTAATAGAATAGATAGTGCAAGTGGGTGGCCTACAAGTCTAGTGACTAAGGACGTATGGGATATGCAATATGGTGGGTGTGAGTGGTGATTAACCACCACAGACTGTAAAAATGATGGAATAACTCTTGTCGTAGAAATAGGTAACCCAAAATCCATGACAGAGTTCCCAAGGATTGGAATAGTACTATAACTGGAGAAAAGATCAACAACCCGCATACATATTAATAATATTGTTACTAGTACCAAATAATAAAATTCAACAACATAAATAGATGAAATTTGAGATTTAAATGATATTTAACTCAACATATGATACATGTGAAGTAGGTGACTTGTCAATCCCAGGTGGACACTTCTCAACACCATCTGATACCGTAACCTGTAGAAACACAAGAACATTATAAATTTGAGGATACTAGAAAATAAAGAAATAACTATGGTGAATTTATCAAATGTGACACATAGTTTTGTACGTGGTACATCAATTGTGTAGGATGCGTCTACTTCTACATTAGTGGTGGAGACATACATTGATGCATCTATCGGTCTACTATAGGGGTGTAGAAACTACAAAACAACATACAATAAAATATGAAAATAAATACATAGAACACTATATAAATATATAATGATGAAGAACAATGATATGGTTAAGATACTATCTCCCCCGTGAATATTTGATGTCCACTGACCTCCATAAACCCATAGAAAGTATGCATGGAACTCGAGCATTTGTGAGGCTCACATGAACGACTACTCTATCCATGTTCCCTTTCATTGCTACACTATTCTCTAGGGGTTGAAGGTTCAACCCCTCTCCCAACGACACTAGCATGCACCTCCTTCCGAGATAGAGAAAAAAACTACCATGTTTCAATAGACATTGAGTCAAGGATGATAAAGATACCTATGCATGTTACATTCCCTCCGCAATGAGAGGATGTTGAGAAAGGGGGTTAAACCTTTAAATCCATGGAAATCTCTTGGAAACATGTAGTTTGCAATGTCTACATACCCCTTTAGAAATATAACTCAAGTATTCATCGATAATATATTTAAACTCCATGGAATTCCATAGTTTATTGCAATGGATCATGATCCCACCTTCACTAGAATATTTTTTTTAGAGTTGTCTTGGCTCGAGGGCACTCAATTGAATTTCAACACTGCATATCACCCCCAAATTGATGGTTAGGATAAAGTTGTTAACAAGTTCTTAGAAGAATAGTTGAGGTGCTTTACTTTAGAGACATAGTCCCCATGGGTCTAATGTCTCCCTTTATCCAAATGGTGGTATAATACAACTTATCATGGTGAAACATTAATGACTCCCTTGGAGGCTATCTATGGCTAAAATCCCCCATCAATACTATCCTATTTACTAGGATTCTCTAAGGTGTAGTAGGTTAATAAAACCCTCACCACTGAAGGTGAAATTCTCCAAAATCTCAAGGGTAATCTAGTCATGGATCAAAATTGACTGAAGTAACGGGTTGATTAGCATTTTTTGAAATGAAATATTGATAAATGAAATCCTTTTTTCCTCCATATACAACCTTAAAAGAAGATCTCACTTAAAGAAAACCACCTGTAGAATCTTTCTCGTATGTTTTATGGCCATTGTAAGGTCAAATATATTGAGAAGTGAATTAGAAATTGTAGGTTGTTATCCACTATAAAATTCATCCAAAATTTCATGTATCCTTCTTAAATAAAGTTGTGAACTATAATTTTTGTATTAAAACTTGCCTTCGAAAGATAGATGAAGAAGGTTCCATTTGGTTGCAACCAAAAATTTTCCTTAAAAAATGAGAGAGGTGCATCTGTTAGTACACTATATAAGAGGCACCGATGCAATGGAATAATACCTAGCTTGAGGATGTCGCATGTGAACCAACATTGATCCTTCAACAATTCCCTCATCTTCAACCTTGAGGACAATGTTGTTTTAGAAGAGCAGGCATGTTAGGGTCCTACCTTAACCCCCTTAAGCATATAGATAGATTCTTATATATTGAGGTCATCTCTATTAAATAAGGTTCATGTTCTTTACTAGAAGTTTCCACTTACTAGAAAACTCTATAATAAAGTAGAAACAAAGTAATGGTATGTTTTTTGAAACATATTATAATTGAAGATCTACTATTTAGGAAGTTTCAAAGTTTCAAAGGAAAATTAACATTACTTTCATCAATAAAAATATTGTTATTTATGATATTTGGTATTCATGGTATTTTATTTTTCTAGTAATGAGAACCATTTTTAGTGAATGTTTACTAAGAAAAAAATTGATATGCCATTTCAACCCTTCTTATTCAAAAATATTGGATGTCTTGTTTTCAATTTATAACTATCTTAAATTTTGAAATATAAAATCTATTGCAAGAAGTAAGAAAAAGTAAGGTCCGTGCACACAAGATGATGCCTTTGCAAAATCTCGCTTTCACGGGAGGGAATATTGGAGATAGGGTTGTAAAAAAATGGTATTGCAGATCTTGGAAAGCCTTGCATCAAATTCTGAGATAATAAGAGACATAATCTTGTTAAATAACCTATTTGTGAAACAATTCTTTCAATCAGAAGTCATCAATGTTTAAGGATAGATGCTTGGTCTTGTCTAATGAGACAAATATCTCCATTTCTATTGCACAATAACACTTTACAGCTGGTTTGAAGATATTTCTTTATTTGCAACGACGAATTCAATCACTTTGGTACAATATCTTTATATTTGTAACGACGAATTCAATCACTTTGGTACAATATGTTTATATTTATAGTAGATTTTGTCTTCTTTTTCTCGATTTGTAAAATGAATTAATGAAATTTTGTAGATAGTATATAATTGTGTAAAATGAATTAATGAAAATCTGTAGATTTTAACCACATTTTTTGAGTCGTTTCGCTCTGTTTATACTCCTTTATGAGGATGGAAACAATTCCCAAAGTACGACTGTCAATCAAGAGCAGAACCAGTTTACAACTAAAAAGTTTAGATTACAACTCAGAGCCTATATGCTGGGAGCACAAGTGGGGAGCAGAGCACTATTTTTTTCCACGAGAAAAAATTACTCATTATATTCAGAAGGATATAAATGTATACAATACGGAGAACGAAGAAATCAACTGCGGATCAATACAATTCCACATCTAGATGGGTCTTTTTTGTCGATGGTCCCTCAACTACAACAAGTATAAGCCAATTGTCTGATATATACTAAAAGGATAACTTTCAAAGATTAAGCTTATATGTATTACAAATCACTATCTTGAAATTTTAAATATTCTCCAATTCCATGCTTAGATATTAAGCTGGCGGTGTACGATTCATGCCTTACTAGTAATCCATTGAAATCATAGTCTACCGGAAACGACACCATTGCGTTAGACAACGCGGGCACCACGTATTACATATGCGTAATCACCGGTCACCGCTCGAACGGCATGAAGCTCGCAATCAGCGTCGGCGCTGCCTCCCTTCCGCAGTCCCCTTCTCCGATCGGTTCTGCCACCGGTTCCGTTCCGCTGAAGTAATGATGTCTCACCAACCACTCTCTTTGGGTTTTGTATTGTATTAAGATTTTAGCCTCACCATATAATGAAGATTAAGAATAGAAAGAACTAAAACTAGTATAGTCACAAGTTTGTGGCTGGTGAATGTCCAAAGGACGGTTTGCATCTGAATCGTTGTGTAAGGTAGCTAGAGAGGTAGTAGGGGGGCCCAGAGGGCCCATAGTGATAATAGTGGAGGTCATTCAATGTAAGGTGGACTAGGTCCACTATATTATTAAATAAGGCCCA
>JZKD02S1425065.1:0-11114 GCA_000966675.3 Picea glauca | reverse complement strand
ATCTATTTATACATTACAAAAGTAGGCCTAAGCGTGGGTAAACCCACAGACCGACATCCCTTTCCCATTACATTAACCCAAAACCCTAAAAGAGGCCCAAAAGTGGACCAATGTCCCGTGTTCAAAAATGGTGTTGAAGTCCAAAAATGGTCAATTATGACCAAGTGTTCCTCAAAACTTGGTCAATGGCCAACAGGCCCCCAACACTCACCTATGACTCGTCCCGAGTCACTCAGGTCTGACCAATTCTACTTTGAATTCCTCAAGTTGCTTCGACCTATCACATTGTTACTGCCTCTTGCTCGGCAAACTCCTGGATGAGTGCCTCATTCATCATCCCTTCTAGGCGTTGTTCTATTGTATTCACAAGATGTTCAAGGTATACTCCTTGGATTTAAACTTCAGTGAACAGTTGGCATGCCTTTTCTTGCACTGGTTGAAGTCATTGAGAGACTTCCATTACTTTACTCTCAAGCGTGTGAATCTGTTGTTGGGTTGTKCTTTTCTCTGGAAACCTTTTYATTCTCTCTACGGGTGACAGGGACTTCAGTTGCACTTGTAAATTTTCATCGTCGTACTTCACCTCTTGGAGTTGTGACTCCAATTTATGCAATTATGGGTTCTCGGTTAGGTTCTCGTAGATCTGTGCACTTCTGCTACTTAACTATTTTCATTCCTCGGAGAGTGATTTAATCCTTTCTACGGTGTTCTGGGCAGTTATTTCTCATTGGTCGCGCACTTCTTGTGGGAGCTTTGGTATGGTATGAAGCTCTAATTCCACGACTCTTTGTTGAAGTTGCCGAATAACTTCAACAAGCGTCATCACTTAGCATTCGATGGGGTCCTCTGCCTTCTGTTCTAACCTGGTCATAGAGAGAAATGATCTATTGAATGCTTCTTCAATCCCAATATGCTTCGTGAGCAACTTCTCTTTCTACTTTTGAATCTTCTCTCTGTCTTCTTCAAATTTCGCTTGGAGAGTGTCCTTCTCTTGTTGCGCATCTCATAGTTTCTCGATAATTTCCTCCTATGCTTGCTTTAAGGCCTGGGTAGACTGTGTTGTTTCTGCCTATGCCTTCCGAAGGTGTACCTCAACTGTGTTAGCAATATTGAAGACTTGAACTGGTTCATTTTCTTCTTCTATTTTTCCTTCTGGAAGGGGTGTACAGGAGACTGTGTGGCTAGAATGGAGAGCTTATTGTACTCCTTGGAGTTCGATCTCGATTCTGTTGTACATTTTCTCTTTCTTAGCTTCCTTTTTCTTTGTTATCTCTTATATGGCTTCGTTCATGGCTGGAATGAGAAAACTGAAGGCATTTGGGGTGGGGGTGGTCTTCAGCTTAGTCGCGGGTGCTTTTGATTTCTTTCGAGATGAAGGTTATGGAGGTGAACCTTTCATTTTATTTATGATTTCTACTTCGTCTCCTGGCCTCTGTTCGACTTCCTCTAAGTATTCACCATTACCTCCTTGCCCTAGTGTAATGGATGTCATTCCTATAGATCTGCTTTCTACATATTGGATCTCCTCATCCTTCTTTGTCTGCTTTGTTTTTTTTGTCTTACTGGGCCTAGGTGTATTATGTGCAGCTTCTAGGCTATCAATGTCGGATACTTCTGCAGGGTCTGCTGGAATAAGGAGGTCTGCCGACCATTCCTTGGTGATTTCCTCCAGGTCTTCTTATGTTAGCTTATAATAAGATTGAAGTTGTTCCTTGTTTTCATCAGTGCGTGTTGTCAGATATATAAAATGGCCATTTTCACTGAACTTTATCAAAGGTTGAAACATGTGTAAAGTATTCAGGGTCATGCGAGGCTCATACTAGATGGCGAGATTCAATTGGGTGTAGTATTTATGAAATAGGACATTAGATTTCCACTCCTTGTTCATGGCGTTTGAGTACCATAGGGTACTCAACTTCGCAGCCAGTGGTTCAAAGGGGTCAATGTCAATGAAGGTTTCACCTTTCGATAGCTCCCATGCAATGAAAGCTATAAGTATCAAGAGCTNTTTCTTGCACTGGTTGAAGTCGTTGAGAGACTTCCATTACTTTACTCTCAAGCATGTGAATCTGTTGTTGGGTTGTTCTTTTCTCTGGAAACCTTTTCATTCTCTCTACGGGTGACAGGGACTTCAGTTGCACTTGTAAATTTTCATCGTCGTACTTCACCTCTTGGAGTTGTGACTCCAATTTATGCAATTATGGGTTCTCGGTTAGGTTCTCGTAGATCTGTGCACTTCTGCTACTTAACTATTTTCATTCCTCAGAGAGTGATTTAATCCTTTCTACGGTGTTCTGGGCAGTTATTTCTCATTGGTCGCGCACTTCTTGTGGGAGCTTTGGTATGGTATGAAGCTCTAATTCCACGACTCTTTGTTGAAGTTGCCAAATAACTTCAACAAGCGTCATCACTTAGCATTCGATGGGGTCCTCTGCCTTCTGTTCTAACCTGGTCATAGAGAGAAATGATCTATTGACTGCTTCTTCAATCCCAATATGCTTCGCGAGCAACTTCTCTTTCTACTTTTGAATCTTCTCTCTGTCTTCTTCAAATTTTTCTTGGAGAGTGTCCTTCTCTTGTTGCGCATCTCATAGTTTCTCGATAATTTCCTCCTATGCTTGCTTTAAGGCCTGGGTGGACTGTGTTGTTTCTGCCTATGCCTTTCGAAGGTGTACCTCGACTGTGTTAGCAATCTTGAAGACTTGAACTGGTTCATTTTCTTCTTCTATTTTTCCTTCTGGAAGGGGTGTACAGGAGACTGTGTGGCTAGACTGGAGAGCTTATTGTACTCCTTGGAGTTCGATCTCGATTCTGTTGTACATTTTCTCTTTCTTAGCTTCCTTTTTTTTTGTTATCTCTTATATGGCTTCGTTCATAGCTGCAATGAGAAAACTGAAGTCATTTGGGGTGAGCGTGGTCTTCAGCTTAGTCGTGGGTGCTTTTGATTTTTTTCGAGAGGAAGGTTATGGAGGTGAACCTTTCATTTTATTTATGATTTCTACTTCGTCTCCTGGCCTCTGTTCGACTTCCTCTAAGTAGTCACCATTACCTCCTTGCTCTAGTGTAATGGATGTCATTCCTATAGATCTGCTTTATACATATTGGATCTCCTCATCCTTCTTTGTCTGCTTTGTTTTTTTTGTCTTACTGGGCCTAGGTGTATTATGTGTAGCTTCTAGGCTATCAATGTCGGATACTTCTGCGGGGTCTGCTGGAATAAGGAGGTCTGCCGACCATTCCTTGGTGATTTCCTCCAGGTCTTCTTATGTTAGCTTATAATAAGATTGAAGTTGTTCCTTGTTTTCATCAGTGCGTGTTGTCAGATATATAAAATGGCCATTTCCACTGAACTTTATCAAAGGTTGAAACCTGTGTAAAGTATTCAGGGTCATGCGAGGCTCATACTAGATGGCGAGATTCAATTGGGTGTAGTAGTTATGAAATAGGACATTAGATTTCCACTCCTTGTTCATGGCGTTTGAGTACCATAGGGTACTCAACTTTGCAGCCTGTGGTTCAAAGGGGTCAATGTCAATGAAGGTTTCACCTTTCGATAGCTCCCATGCAATGAAAGCTATAAGTATCAAGAGCTGGATAAAATGAAATTCATGCCCCTAATCCTAGGCTTCTCTGCAATCAATCTCTAGTTGATTCACCAGGTACTTCACCCAGTTCATCTATAGTCCCTCTACGCACTTTCCTGCAAGGTTGAATACAAATCCNCCGACCATTCCTTGGTGATTTCCTCCAGGTCTTCTTATGTTAGCTTATAATAAGATTGAAGTCGTTCCTTGTTTTCATCAGTGCGTGTTGTCAGATATATAAAATGGCCATTTTCACTAAACTTTATCAAAGGTTGAAACCTGTGTAAAGTATTCAGGGTCATGCGAGGCTCGTACTGGATGGCGAGATTCAATTGGGTGTAGTAGTTATGAAATAGTACATTAGATTTCCACTGATTGTTCATGGCGTTTGAGTACCATAGGGTACTCAACTTCGCAGCCAGTGGTTCAAAGGGGTCAATGTCAATGAAGGTTGCACCTTTCGATAGCTCCCATGCAATGAAAGCTATAAGTATCAAGAGCTAGATAAAATGCAATTCATGCCCCTAATCCTAGGCTTCTCTGCAATCAATCTCTACTTGATTCACCAGGTACTTCACCCAGTTCATCTATAGTCCCTCTACGCACTTTCCTGCAAGGTTGACTACAAATCTGGATACTTGCGTGGGTCGATTCTTGCATACCAACTTCCTTGCGATCAGTTGACAGGAGAGGCACATTGTGCCACTTTCAATAGAAGCTACCTTGTATCCTTGGATGCCTTTCTCAACATCGTCATAGGCTTCTTTAATCATCTAAGCAAGAGCGTGATCCGCGGTCTTTCCAGGAGAGTAATCATGGGGATCAAGGCCCTGCATGCTAAGCCCGATGATCTGGTTGATCAACGTTGGATCAACTGTTATGCGATGGTTCAACTATAAGTATCCTCCATGGTAACTTTCCAACAGCATCTTCACACAAGCATTCACCTCCTGGTGTCTGTCGAAGTGCGGTATCTTCATAACGTTGAGAAGAATAGACTATGTGAGGTTCATCATCCATTGTTGAGGGACGATCTTTGAATTCTCTCCCTTGGTTNATAGGGTACTCAACTTCGCAGCCAGTGGTTCAAAGGGGTCAATGTCAATGAAGGTTGCACCTTTCGATAGCTCCCATGCAATGAAAGCTATAAGTATCAAGAGCTAGATAAAATGAAATTCATGCCCCTAATCCTAGGATTCTCTGCAATCAATCTCTACTTGATTCACCAGGTACTTCACCCAGTTCATCTATAGTCCCTCTACGCACTTTCCTGCAAGGTTGACTACAAATCCGGATACTTGCGTGGGTCGATTCTTGCATACTAACTTCCTTGCGATCAGTTGACAGGAGAGGCACATTGTGCCACTTTCAATAGAAGCTACCTTGTATCCTTGGATGCCTTTCTCAACATCGCCATAGGCTTCTTTAATCATCTAAGCAAGAGCGTGATCCACGGTCTTTCCAGGAGAGTAATCATGGGGATCAAGGCCCTGCATGCTAAGCCCGGTGATCTGGTTGATCAACGTTGGATCAACTGTTATGCGACGGTTCAACTATAAGTATCCTCCATGGTAACTTTCCAACAGCATCTTCACAAAAGAATTCACCTCCTGGTGTCTGTCGAAGTGCGGTATCTTCATAACGTTGAGAAGAATAGACTATGTGAGGTTCATCATCCATTGTTGAGGGACGATCTTTGAATTCTCTCCCTTGGTTCTGGTTAGGTACTTGTACGGGGAAAGTGTGTTGTAAACTTTATGATCCCCCAGGTTGAAGTCACTAAACTTCAAGGCTGCGATCTTGTCATGATTTGTGCAGACTGCGCATACTCCTTTCGGTAGGTACACCATGACTAGAGTGTACTCAAAGTCTCTAGGCACACTATCTCTGTTGATCGCACTGCTCAGAGGTGGTATGTAAGCAGGTATGATGGATGGAACTAACTTTGTGTTGGACATATCGTCCTTATGTTTGGTTCTTCTTTCTTCACCATATCGAGATGTTCCTACTCGAGCAGTCAAAGGGGAATCTTGCACTCCTCTTGTCGATGATGCCTTTAAACTTGTAGACAATCCCCNCCGACCATTCCTTGGTGATTTCCTCCAGGTCTTCTTATGTTAGCTTATAATAAGATTGAAGTCGTTCCTTGTTTTCATCAGTGCGTGTTGTCAGATATATAAAATGGCCATTTTCCCTGAACTTTATCAAAGGTTGAAACCTGTGTAAAGTATTCAGGGTCATGCGAGGCTCGTACTGGATGGCGAGATTCAATTGGGTGTAGTAGTTATGAATTAGTACATTAGATTTCCACTGCTTGTTCATGGCGTTTGAGTACCATAGGGTACTCAACTTCGCAGCCAGTGGTTCAAAGGGGTCAATGTCAATGAAGGTTGCACCTTTCGATAGCTCCCATGCAATGAAAGCTATAAGTATCAAGAGCTAGATAAAATGCAATTCATGCCCCTAATCCTAGGCTTCTCTGCAATCAATCTCTACTTGATTCACCAGGTACTTCACCCAGTTCATCTATAGTCCTTCTACGCACTTTCCTGCAAGGTTGACTACAAATCCGGATACTTGCGTGGGTCGATTCTTGCATACCAACTTCCTTGCGATCAGTTGACAAGAGAGGCACATTGTGCCACTTTCAATAGAAGCTACCTTGTATCCTTGGATGCCTTTCTCAACATCCCCATAGGCTTCTTTAATCATCTAAGAAAGAGCGTGATCCGCGGTCTTTCCAGGAGAGTAATCATGGGGATCAAGGCCCTGCATGCTAAGCCCGATGATCTGGTTGATCAACGTTGGATCAACTGTTATGCAACGGTTCAACTATAAGTATCCTCCATGGTAACTTTCCAACAGCATCTTCACACAAGCATTCACCTCCTGGTGTCTGTCGAAGTGCGGTATCTTCATAACGTTGAGAACAATAGACTATGTGAGGTTCATCATCTATTGTTGAGGGACGATCTTTGAATTCTCTCCCTTGGTTCTGGTTAGGTACTTGTACGGGACAAGTGTGTTGTAAACTTTATGATCCCCCAGGTTGAAGTCACTAAACTTCAAGGCTGCGATCTTGTCATGATTTGTGCAGACTGCGCATACTCCTTTCGGTAGGTACACCATGAATAGAGTGTACTCAAAGTCTCTAGGCACACTATCTCTGTTGATCGCACTGCTCAGAGGTGGTATGTAAGCAGGTATGATGGATGGAACTAACTTTGTGTTGGACATATCGTCCTTATGTTTGGTTCTTCTTTCTGCACCATATCGAGATGTTCCTACTCGAGCAGTCAAAGGGGAATCTTGCACTCCTCTTGTCGATGATGCCTTTAAACTTGTAGACAATCCCCACTCCGACATGACTCTTTCTGCTCTNAGTGGTTCAAAGGGGTCAATGTCAATGAAGGTTGCACCTTTCGATAGCTCCCATGCAATGAAAGCTATAAGTATCAAGAGCTAGATAAAATGCAATTCATGCCCCTAATCCTAGGATTCTCTGCAATCAATCTCTACTTGATTCACTAGGTACTTCACCCAATTCATCTATAGTCCCTCTACGCACTTTCCTGCAAGGTTGACTACAAATCCGGATACTTGCGTGGGTCGATTCTTGCATACCAACTTCCTTGCGATCAGTTGACAGGAGAGGCACATTGTGCCACTTTTAATAGAAGCTACCTTGTATCCTTGGATGCCTTTCTCAACATCGCCATAGGCTTCTTTAATCATCTAAGCAAGAGCGTGATCCGCGGTCTTTCCAGGAGAGTAATCATGGGGATCAAGGCCCTGCATGCTAAGCCCGGTGATCTGGTTGATCAACGTTGGATCAACTGTTATGCGACAGTTCAACTATAAGTATCCTCCATGGTAACTTTCCAACAACATCTTCACACAAGCATTCACCTCCTGGTGTCTTTCGAAGTGCGGTATCTTCATAACGTTGAGAAGAATAGACTATGTGAGGTTCATCATCCATTGTTGAGGGATGATCTTTGAATTCTCTCCCTTGGTTCTGGTTAGGTACTTGTACGGGGCAAGTGTGTTGTAAACTTTATGATCCCCCAGGTTGAAGTCACTAAACTTCAAGGATGCGATCTTGTCATGATTTGTGCAGACTGTGCATACTCCTTTCGGTAGGTACACCATGACTAGAGTGTACTCAAAGTCTCTAGGCACACTATCTCTGTTGATCGCACTGCTCAGAGGTGGTATGTAAGCAGGTATGATGGATGGAACTAACTTTTTGTTGGACATATCATCCTTATGTTTGGTTCTTCTTTCTTCACCATATCGAGATGTTCCTACTCGAGCAGTCAAAGGGGAATCTTGCACTCCTCTTGTCGATGATGCCTTTAAACTTGTAGACAATCCCCACTCCGACATGACTCTTTCTGCTCTAAAGCTAGCGAGTACCTCTCTTACAGATTCTTCAATTGAGCTAAATTTGTCGGACATATATGCTCAGGATCAATAGATCGGGTTCTCAAAGTAACGTAGATACTATAGTNGGTCGCGCACTTCTTGTGGGATCTTTGGTATGGTATGAAGCTCTAATTCCACGACTCTTTGTTGAAGTTGCCGAATAACTTCAACAAGCGTCATCACTTAGCATTCGATGGGGTCATCTGCCTTCTATTCTAAGCTCGTCATAGAGAGAAATGATCTATTGACTGCTTCTTCAATCCCAATATGCTTCGCGAGCAACTTCTCTTTCTACTTTTGAATCTTCTCTCTGTCTTCTTCAAATTTCGCTTGGAGAGTGTCCTTCTCTTGTTGCGCATCTCATAGTTTCTCAATAATTTCCTCCTATGCTTTCTTTAAGGCCTGGGTGGACTGTGTTGTTTCTTCCTATGCCTTCCGAAGGTGTACCTTGACTGTGTTAGCAATCTTGAAGACTTGAACTGGTTCATTTTCTTCTTCTATTGTTCCTTCTGGAAGGGGTGTACAGGAGACTGTGTGGCTAGACTGGAGAGCTTATTGTACTCCTAGGAGTTCGATCTCGATTCTGTTGTACATTTTCTCTTTCTTAGCTTCCTTTTTTTTTGTTATCTCTTATATGGCTTCGTTCATAGCTGCAATGAGAAAACTGAAGTCATTTGGGGTGAGCGTGGTCTTCAGCTTAGTCGCGGGTGCTTTTGATTTCTTTCGAGAGGAAGGTTATGGAGGTTAACCTTTCATTTTATTTATGATTTCTACTTCGTCTCCTGGCCTCTGTTCGACTTCCTCTAAGTATTCACCATTACCTCCTTGCTCTAGTGTAATAGATGTCATTCCTATAGATCTTCTTTCTACATATTGGATCTCCTCATCCTTCTTTGTCTGCTTTGTTTTTTTTGTCTTACTGGGCCTAGGTGTATTATGTGCAGCTTCTAGGCTATCAATGTCAGATACTTCTGCGGGGTCTGCTGGAATAAGGAGGTCTGCCGACCATTCCTTGTTGATTTCCTCCAGGTCTTCTTATGTTAGCTTATAATAAGATTGAAGTTGTTCCTTGTTTTCATCAGTGCGTGTTGTCAGATATATAAAATGGCCACTTTCACTGAACTTTATCAAAGGTTGAAACCTGTGTAAAGTATTCAGGGTCATGCGAGGCTCATACTGGATGGCGAGATTCAATTGGGTGTAGTAGTTATGAAATAGGACATTAGATTTCCACTGCTTGTTCATGGCATTTGAGTACCATAGGGTACTCAACTTCGCAGCCAGTGGTTCAAAGGGGTCAATGTCAATGAAGGTTTCACCTTTCGATAGCTCCCATGCAATGAAAGCTATAAGTATCAAGAGCTAGATAAAATGAAATTCATGCCCCTAATCCTAGGCTTCTCTGCAATCAATCTTTAGTTGATTCACCAGGTACTTCACCCAGTTCATCTATAGTCCCTCTATGCACTTTCCTGCAAGGTTGACTACAAATCCAGATACTTGCGTGGGTCGATTCTTGCATACCAACTTCCTTGCGATCAGTTGACAGGAGAGGCACACTGTGCCACTTTCAATAGAAGCTGCCTTGTATCCTCACATGCCTTTCTCAACATCGCCATAGGCTTCTTTAATCGTCTAATCAAGAGCGCGATCCGCGGTCTTTCCAGGAGAGTAATCATGGGGATCAAGGCCCTGCATGCTAAGCCTGGTGATCTGGTTGATCAACGTTGGATCAACTGTTATGCGACGGTTCAACCATAAGTATCCTCCATGGTAACTTTCCAGCACCATCTTCACACAAGCATTCACCTCCTGGTGTCTGTCGAAGTGCGGTATCTTCATAACGTTGAGAAGAATAGACTACGTGAGGTTCATCATCCATTGCTAAGGGACGATCTTCGAATTCTCTCCCTTGGTTCTGGTTAGGTACTTGTACGGGGCAAGTGTGTTGTAATCTTTATGATCCCCCAGGTTGAAGTCACTAAACTTCAAGGCTGCGATCTTTTCATGATTTGTGCAGACTGCGCATACTCCTTTCGGTAGGTACGCCATGACTAGAGTGTACTCAAAGTCTCTAGGCACACTATCTCTGTTGATCGCACTGCTCAGAGGTGGTATGTAAGCAAGTATGATGGATGGAACCAACTTTGTGTTGGACATATCGTCCTTATGTTTGGTTCTTCTTTCTGCACAATATCGAGATGTTCCTACTTGAGAAGTCAAAGGGGAATCTTGCACTCCTCTCGTCGATGATGCCTTTAAACTTGTAGACAATCCCCACTCCGACATGACTCTTTCTTCTATGAAGCTAGCGAGTACCTCTCTTACAGATTCTTCAATTGAGCTAAATTTGTCGGACATATATGCTCAAGATCAATACATCGGGTTCTCAAAGTAATGTAGATACTGTAGTCAGGTAGAGAGTAAGGGCGGAGTAATCACAGTTCACAATTAAGGTGTCTGCGGATTCAAATTCATGATTAGCAAAAGTGTCTTCCATGCATGGCGCGATGGATTAAGTAAGTAACTCTTTAACGGATTATTTGCAATGGGTATGGTGCTTCCTTAACTCTGGTTCTATCCATTATGGTTTGGTCTAACGATCTAGTGATGAGCCATCAATGCTTTTTGATCCGTTCGGGGAGGCAGTCGAATGGATATATCGACATCCAACGACTATATTTCTTCGCCACGGTGAAGTGACCCATGTCGTTGTTCTATTATCCCGATGAAGATTGAATTGTGAAAAGTTTATTTTAGAGAGGTTCCCTCTAGAATCCTCTGTAGCCTATCRATATGAGCTCTSYTTTTACTTAKCTTTCTATCCTTCTTCCCTGTGAGCTTCATATCGGTAGTTTGTTTCTCGATMYSGTTCTTATTTWCMTTGGGCATAGTCACTTCGCACTGCTGAGGTTCTTTCCCAAGACTCATGAGAACTACTTSRTCTATATCTAGTACAGATACTCYAATCTTATGTGAGTCCCCTATCTCTTTGACATCTGAGCTTCTAGTGTCAAATAGATTTGATTTAGTCTCTTGTTCCTCAATCAAGTGGGTGATCCTTATGGTCATGAAATCTTTTAGCTCTTGTCTATGTTGTTG
>JZKD02S1425054.1:451-11115 GCA_000966675.3 Picea glauca | reverse complement strand
CTTCACAATGCATTGTGTTGGTTAAGCACTATTGGAATATTGGCCAAGTGTAAAAGTATTACCGGGAGGTTGAGGAGATATTCACCCACAAGAATTCCTTTGTTGGCAAAAATCGGCTTGGACACAAATATTTTGTCCATTGGAAGGATACACCCAATGAGGAGAATATTTAGGAGAGGTATGAAGAACTTTGGTAGAATGAGGACAAGGTTCAAGAGTTTGAGAAGAAACATCTTTGAGCTTGTGTTTGTTGGGAATTGTCAGGAAGACAACAAGTTTAGTGGAGAAGGATGTAATACCTCTATTGTAGATGGCAGAGAGCGTGCTTCCAAGCCGAGAGTGGAGTGCCACCATAGGCAGACGAGACTATTGGTAGTGATTGACCAAGTGAAAAAATGGATTGGTGACCATCCTAGTGAATTTATATGGGACGAGTAGGGGTTCCTTGGACACATAATTAGAACATGCAAACCCAAGGGGACCTATCTCCATGACTTGTGGATGACAAAAGTGTGGATGGTTGGATGAATTGGGCACAAGATGAGGATGGCTTTCTAGACAAATGCTTGGGATACAAACAACCTAGGAGACAAGGAAAAGTGATAGGCCCAACATGACTTAAGTGGACCAATGCATGTAATGGATGAGTTGGCCCTGTTAATGCTCTGTAAATTCCCAAAGGTTGTCAAGAGGTAGAAGAAATTTAACAGAGGTAACTTACCCAACCACTTCGAAACTGGGATCTAGACCTGCCAGTTTCAGAGAGGGATCTCTCTATAAGATTTAGATATGTTTGGGTTTCAAATATTAGGCTAGTTAAATTAATAGAAGTGTGTTGTTTTGTTTTATAAAGATGGCTGAAATATTGCTTACACATCCATTGGGCTATGGGGTTTGTGTTTAAGGATCAAGATTTCCTCTAACAGAGAAAATAAAGGAACGGTAGGGGGGATTCTTTTTGGGTAACTGGGCACTTTCATGGAGGAAAAGCTCAAATATCTGGGCTCTCTGTGGGAAAGATAGCTTATGGTAAATATCGGTCATAATTTTGATGGACAGATGGGAAAATGAGTCAGCTCTAGGAATCTGCATCATCTGGTCTATTGTTTCTGGAGTAATGGTGAAAAGGGTCTCACCAGATGATGAAACAATGGCTCNCTTCACAATGCATTGTGTTGGTTAAGCACTATTGGAATATTGGCCAAGTGTAAAAGTATTACCGGGAGGTTGAGGAGATATTCACCCACAAGAATTCCTTTGTTGGCAAAAATCGACTTGGACACAAATATTTTGTCCATTGGAAGGATACACCCAATGAGGAGAATATTTAGGAGAGGCATGAAGAGCTTTGGTAGAATGAGGACAAGGTTCAAGAGTTTGAGAAGAAACATATTTGAGCTTGTGTTTGTTGGGAATTGTCAGGAAGACAACAAGTTTAGTGGAGAAGGATGTAAGACCTCTATTGTAGATGGCAGAGAGCGTGCTTCCAAGCCGAGAGTGGAGTGCCACCATAGGCAGACGAGACTATTGGTAGTGATTGACCAAGTGAAAAAATGGATTGGTGACCATCCTAGTGAATTTATATGGGACGAGTAGGGGTTCCTTGGACACATAATTAGAACATGCAAACCCAAGGGGACCTATCTCCATGACTTGTGGATGACAAAAGTGTGGATGGTTGGATGAATTGGGCACAAGATGAGGATGGCTTTCTAGACAGATGCTTGGGATACGAACAACCTAGGAGACAAGGAAAAGTTATAGGCCCAACATGACTTAAGTGGACCAATGCATGTAATGGATGAGTTGGCCCTATTGATGCTCTGTAAATTCCCAAAGGTTGTCAAGAGGTAGAAGAAATTTAACAGAGGTAACTTACCCAACCACTTCGAAACTGGGATCTAGCCCTGCCATTTTTAGAGAGGGATCTCTCTATAAAATTTAGATATGTTTGGGTTTCAAATATTAGGCTAGTTAAATTAATAGAAGTGTGTTGTTTTGTTTTATAAATATGGTTGAAATATTGCTTACACATCCATTGGGCTATGGGGTTTGTGTTTAAGGATCAAGATTTCCTCTAACAGAGAAAATAGAGGAACGGTAGGGGGGATTCTTTTTGGGTAACTGGGCACTTTCATGGAGGAAAAGCTCAAATATCTGGGCTCTCTATGGGAAAGATAGCTTATGGTAAATATCAGTTAGAATTTTGATGGACAGATGGGAAAATGAGTCAGCTCTAGGAATCTGCATCATCTGGTCTATTGTTTCTGGAGTAATGGTGAAAAGGGTCTCACCAGATGATGAAACAATGGCTCTCTGTCTAGGAAGATAGTGTGCCTGGAATTTTAGAGTGAATTCAGGGAAATGATGTGTCTGAGGGAAAAGGTACAGTGGGATATTAGACTCCTAGAGTTCAATATCGTCACTTTGGTCCAGAAAGGTATCTCTGAGCCAGAAGTGCAATTCGAAGAATTCAAATTTGCACTCCAGCTCTGCAATCAGGTAATCTTTATCAGCCAGAGGTATCCGATCCAGGTCGACGGGAGGTGGGAGGAATGGATTCTCTTCGATATCTGAAGATTTGGTTTTGGGCGCCATTTATCCGATTGATACCTGCAAAACTAAAAATATGTTAACTGTTTTTACCAGGCGTTAATGGAGGTCACTGACTGAAAATAATAGAGGACGGTGGCTTCAGATGTATCTTGGATGGTGAACAGTGCAACAGTGGTGAGGAAACAAAATTAAGCGGATAAACAAATGTCCATTGGGAAGTGGAGGACGAGTCATCCAACTAACGATCGTGGTCGTCCGCATTGATTTTACAATGGGTATCTCAAAGATGAGGTGGAGGGTGGTGAGTGGATGACAAGTGGATGGGTTGTGATGAGCGACATGTGAGTGGGGAATGGTACATCGACAAAGTAGTGGAACATGACATATAGGCAAAGGTAGTGGAGTGTGACGTCAAAGTGCAGAGGCGGTATGAGTGGGTGGTTTGGTGGTTTACTCGGAGGGTGGGGGTAGGTGGTACATGGTTTAGAGCTAGGGGGGTCCGAGTTAACACAAATGCACCACGTTATGATGGGGCCCGCCGGGGAATACCACCAACTCAGACTCCCCCCACCATTAAAGGAAGAATGGTCGGGGGGGGGTCCGATATCAGCTATCGTCTGTAGATCTGAGCGCATGTTTCTCGACCGTTGATCTAAACGCGCCCTTTAGCACAAAGTGCAAAACATAATGTGTTACCCAAAACTTAGGATAACACTCTTTTTATGGGTTTTTTGCTCTACTCCCCTTTTCCATTTTATCACCAAGGGGTTAGAATACAACATTTTTAACTCAAATCAAAGAATTTAACCAACTTTACATCCATTTATTGAAATGAAAGCATACTAACCTATGTTCTACTCTAATCAGCTAGCAACATTAACCCATATTAGACTATTGGGATAAAACATTACTCAAACCTAGGACATTTGATCAAGCTTAAACTGTTTGATCAAATTTATTCACTAACCTATCTATCTTGACTAAGATTAAACTGTTTAGCCAAGTTTATTCACTAACCTGTCTGCATAAATTCAAAGGACTTGACCATGATTCGACTGTATGAATCAAGCATGGGGTTTTATCATTCTTTTTTTATACCCTCTTTTATTCTTTTCTCTATTTTTCTTTCTCTTATTCTCTCGATCTTATTCTTTTTCTTTCTTTATTTTTATGTTTCTTTCTTTTCCTATTTCTTTTTCTTTCTTTTATTTTTTCTTTTTCTTTCTTTTGTAAATCGTTTGCAAAATGAAATATTATTTACAACAAAAATACAACAATAGTGAAAATTTCTAGTCACTAGTTGATCCTATGAAACATAGGGTTATAACAGGCCCAAGTCACTTCGTGTGACACACTTTTCCAAGTGAAAAGACAAGGCATGTATAAGTATGAGGAGACTTGGATGAGTTAAGGCATCATCAAGAAGGAAGCCTCAAGCAAGCAAGATTCAGGGAAGGGATATGCAGTGGTGTTTTATGGGGTTCGACGTTGCAGGTTTCCCAAGTTGGCTAGGTGACCAAATTGTGAATAGGACTTGTAGGAGTCAGGCATGCAGTTGCAAAAGGGGTTGAGGTGTAAAAAGAAGCTAGGAAGTCTTGGAAGGTGACTTTCCTTGACTCTTTGTACTATTGTAATGAGTTGCAGGTAGTGGCCGAGCTCCCCTCTTGTAACGTTGTAAATTATTCTATATAAGTGAATAAAAGCGTGTTATGCATTCTCTTGGTGCTACTCAAACTCATGATCTATGTTCTATTCTCTATGTGTTGAATGTTTCTCTCCATATAGTTATATGTTTCCTAAGTGTTAACTAATATAAGTACAGCTGGGAAGAATTATGTTACATATGTCTAAGTTGTGTAGGACTTGGTATGGTTATCTAACTTTGTCACTCAAGGAAAATTTATGGGAAGATGTCACACACCCACTACGGCATGATAAAATTTTTGCTTTTCCTCAAGGGACAGAATCCTCGAAGTCCTACGGGGGCCTAGCGCAGGCTAGTTCTTCCCTATTCACCTCCCTATGGTCATGGGTTAGGACCACAGACCAAACAAACATGGCGTCCTTTCGCTCGTCGCGGCTCAACACTACTAGAGTGTCGAGTCTTTCGACTCTGCAAACCCCAACACAGCGAAGCGCCGAACCCCGAAAGGGCTAGCGAGTACAAGATTCATGTTTGCGTCTTGTCCTCGTGACCACATTTTGTGACCCCGCGCTTAAATCGATGAGGACCTTACCGACCCTTCACGATTCAGGAAATCCCAATGCATGACCTCTTCCTTTCCCATTTAAATCCTTGAAATCCATGAAGTCTCCCAAGTTTCCCTCCAAAGGAGATCAATGGCTGTAAGCCTCCCCTGATCCAATGGTTTGGATCNTAGGGTTATAACAGGCCCAAGTCACTTCGTGTGACACACTTTTCCAAGTGAAAAGACAAGGCATGTATAAGTATGAGGAGACTTGGATGAGTTAAGGCATCATCAAGAAGGAAGCCTCAAGCAAGCAAGATTCAGGGAAGGGATATGCAGTGGTGTTTTATGGGGTTCGACGTTGCAGGTTTCCCAAGTTGGCTAGGTGACCAAATTGTGAATAGGACTTGTAGGAGTCAGGCATGCAGTTGCAAAAGGGGTTGAGGTGTAAAAAGAAGCTAGGAAGTCTTGGAAGGTGACTTTCCTTGACTCTTTGTACTATTGTAATGAGTTGCAGGTAGTGGCCGAGCTCCCCTCTTGTAACGTTGTAAATTATTCTATATAAGTGAATAAAAGCGTGTTATGCATTCTCTTGGTGCTACTCAAACTCATGATCTATGTTCTATTCTCTATGTGTTGAATGTTTCTCTCCATATAGTTATATGTTTCCTAAGTGTTAACTAATATAAGTACAGTTGGGAAGAATTATGTTACATAAGTCTAAGTTGGGTAGGACTTGGTTTGGTTATCTAACTTTGTCACTCAAGGAAAATTTATGGGAAGATGTCACACACCCACTACGACATGATAAAATTTTTTCTTTTCCTCAAGGGACAGGATCCTCGAAGTCCTACGGGGGCCTAGCACAGGCTAGTTCTTCCCTATTCACCTCCCTATGGTCATGGGTTAGGAACACAGACCAAACAAACATGGCGTCCTTTCGCTCTTCACGGCTCAACACTACTAGAGTGTCGAGTCTTTCGACTATGCAAACCCCAACACAACGAAGCGCCGAACCCCGAAAGGGCTAGCAAGTACAAGATTCCTGTTTGCGTCTTGTCCTCATGACCACATTTTGTGACCTCGTGCTTAAATCGATGAGAACCTTACCGACCCTTCACAATTCAGGAAATCGCAATGCATGACCTCTTCCTTTCCCATTTAAATCCTTGAAATCCATGAAGTCTCCCAAGTTTCCCTCCAAAGGAGATCAATGGCTGTAAGCCTCCCCTGATCCAATGGTTTGGATCCTTTCGGGATTTCGGTGCCCTGGGGTTCGAGATGCAATGATCCCAAAAACCCATGCCATGCAAATCTCCGAATTCTAGTATGCGTATCCGTGAAGGAGATCAATGACCCTTGATAGTCTGGATCTAGCGGTCCACAGGATTTTAGAACTTTCCCTGAGCTCTGATCGCTCACCACGTGTCTCTCTTGATGGACGATCCAGATTTGTTCGGGACTTTTCTTTGACACTTCTTGCAACTCGCCACTTCACAAGTTGTAGTGTCAAATCTTGGCACCTCTCCTTCACGAACCCTCGAGAAGCGATATTTATTATCCTTCTCGTGTTCTCGCTACTCAGGACTTCGCAAGTCCAAGGGTTGAGCTCTCAGACTCTTATCCTACAAATCCCCGATATGCGAAATGGACAGATCTCTGCCACCTATCCTCTTTGATTAACAGCCCAGATCACATCGCGATCTCGTGACTCGGGAATTCGTGACTCCAAGAGTCAGGTCTTCCACCTTCAAACTTACGAATCCCCGATAATTGAAATGGATAGATCTCCGCCACCTGTCCTCTTTGATTAACGACCCAGATCACATCGCGATATCGTGACTTGGGACTTCATGACTCCAAGAGTCGGGTATTCCACCTTCAAACTTAGGAATCCCTGATAAGCGAAATGGACATATCTTCGCCACCTATCCTCTTTGATTAATGGCCCAGATCACATCGTGATCTCGCGACTCGGGACTTCGTGACTCCAAGAGTCGGGTCTTCCACCTTCAAACTTACGAATCCCCGATAAGTGAAATGGACAGATCTCCGCCACCTGTCCTCCAACATGGACGGTCCCGATGTCTTTGAGACCTTTGGGACATAGTCGAGTTCACTCTTCTGCCTGAGTAAAGGATTAGATTGACGACTTATAGGGCTCCGATGGGTCTCTGGGATCTACAGTCCACGATCCTCTCACGACTTCGCCATTTGCAAGGTCAAGAAACTTCCTATTCTGACTCCTGATGTCTGAATCCCTGATAGGGAGGATCTCGTGACACGTGTCCTCCTGCAAACGGGCGGCTTAGATCTATTTCTCCTTGTCGCGATTTTTGAGGTCGAGTACTTGGACTCTCATCCTCCAGATCCCCGAGCTCCCGAACGCCGATATCCCGATACAATCTCCTTCTCGGAACTCTCACTCTGCTACTCTTAGCATGAGCTTTAAACCTTGTGTAATTATTGACAAATCCAATGGCTGTCGGCTGTTTAGACCAAGATCTGATGGCTCAGACCTGTCTCTCCATTGCGTTGTTCCTAAGCTACCTGGACACGAATTCACGGTCCAGATTCTTTCACGGACCTTAGGAATCTACGGTCTCGATTTCTTCGCTACTCGCGAAGATAAAGGAAAAAGGGTTAAGGCATTTAATGCCCTCATTTATTCCTTCGATATAATGGTCATGAATGACTGTAGATCTCCTGACAGGATTTCATCCGTTGATCCATACTTGTTCTTCGAATCCTCAAGGGATTTTGTGCCTCTGCAGAGTCTTTGCACACAAAGTGCTACCTCTTCTGAGCTTCTCAAAAGAAAATGTGTCTCTATGTGGATATTTATCTAGGGTATCACACGAGATGGATAAGGGTATAGGTTTCTCAAGAAACAACTTGAATTCTGAATTGATTTAATGTCTGTATATACATATAAATCTATTTATAGACATAAGCCATATGTGGCCCTTCCATTATAAGCATGCAACCACCATTTCATAATCAAAAAACTACACAGGCAGTCTTATACTCAGACCGTTTATAAAACTGCACAGACTATGAGCATATATGTCAGCATATGAATTTCAAGGTGAAATATGTAAAACACTTATCAGAAATAACACCAGAAATGAGTGCAACTGCTGAGAGGGGTGCTCGTTTCCACCCAACCGTAGGCTGAGCGACTCCCAATGTATTTTCCACTAGCCACCCTCGAGCAGAGACCATGATGCTGTGAGACTGTGTCTCGATTTTCCAGTGACCGAGAAAGAGGATTACTCTCCCCCTTCTCCGCTATTACTCCCTCTACATATCTCCAGAGTTCTCTTTTCTTCCCTCGCGTCCCCCTTCTCGCTCCTTCCTCACACATTTTCCCCTTGCGAGGTTGCGTGTGGCGCGATCCCCCTCGTGGTGGTCAGGTGTCAGGATGGTCCACGGATGGGAAATTTACCCCCATCCCCTCATTACGCATGAGGAGCCATCCATCTACCAACCTGCGAGTAATTAATTTCAGGCCAGTGAGTTTCTCTTGGTTCTCCGGGCTAGTGAAGACCAAATACGATATTGGTTTTCGGTGGAAGTTAACTCCACCATTCCAGGTTCCTTCCACCACATTTATCCAACCATTGTGGTCTCTTTTTCAACATATCCCCTCTCAGCAGTCCTGCAATATATATTCATAATATTATTTACATTCATCGACCTTTTTCATAAGGTCCATTCACATCATACATTCAAATTTCTGAATTCGCCACAGTTCTTGGCCAGTATAGTTATTTTTACAAACTGGGGGAAACGGGGTGTTATAATTCCCTCCCCCTTAAAGGAACATCATCCTCAATGTTCTATCTATCGACATGATGTGCATGTACAGATGTAAACAAAATCGGATATGCCCTTTTCATGGCATCCTCCATTTCCCATGTAGCCTCATCTGGGCCAAAATGNGAGATCATACCTTCTATCTCCACCACTAAAGCTTGATGGTCAACTTGGTTATTATCCAAGGCTGCATAAATCTGTGGCACACTTCTGGCCACATCATTGACTGTAGTAGCTTCCTGGACGTTATAAATCCTTCGACTATTATGTTGTCTGTGTGGACAGTCTCTCAGGAGATGTTCTTCTCCACAACCCCAACATTTCAAAGGTTCTCTCTTTGGGTTATCAGTCTTTACTGGTACAGGTCCAAGAGTTTTATTTCCTCTCAAGGAGGGAAAATTCTGCTGGTGCATACTCTGGGTTGGAAAGTTCATTCTTGGGTTCTTATTGTAGTTCTTAAACCCTAGGGATTTAATTCCCCTTTTTTGAAATCTTCAACTATTCTTCTGTTTCCATCCTTTGCGAGGTTTTGATCGATGCCCAAACTGTTCATGACAATAGGTTGCCTTTCGGATAATGTCTTCCAGAGTCTTTGGCTCATCAAATTCAATTCGGTTCCGGTATTCCTTGGGTAGCCCACTAATGAAGTGTTGCACCTTTGCCTTTTCTTCTTTTATATAAGGCACATATCTTCGTAAGTCGAGAAATATGTTGACATATTCCTCTATAGTGAGTTGCCCCAGTTTGAGTTCATAAAACTCTTTTGTCTTCTCGTCGAAATATTTTTCCAACAAATACTTCTTTTGGAAGTATTTCTCAAACCGTTCCCAAGACAGGTCCTCTTCTCGAACCCCTTTCATATTCTTAAGGTGTTCCCACCAAATGGAAGCCTTTCCGTTCAAGTTGAAGGTGGCCACTCGGGCCTTCATATTTTCTGAAAAGTCATGGACTCTGAAATACTTCTTTAATCAAAGTAGTCAGGCCTCTGCTTCCTCTCCCTTCTTTATTTCACCGTCAAAGGAGGGTGGTTTGGACTTTCTGAATTCTTCAAATTTTCGACCTTTGGAAGGCTTTTGCTTCTTTCGTTTCTTTCGAGAATAGGAACTAGCCCTACTGCTAGAAGAGCCTTCTGAATCGCCAGCTTCCTTCTCAGAGGAATCACTCGGCATCAGTCCTTTACCTCTGGGGTGGACCTTTTTCGAGGTGATCCTCTCAGTGTGGCCATTGATATGACCATGTTTCTGAGTTTCAGGTTCATGCTGCATTTTTCTTTGTAGATCGGATAAACTCTGCAGTTAAACTGCGTTAATTTCTATTTTCTTTTCTTGTTCTTTCATTATCCTTTCATTATCATCCTTGCACCTTTGTAATTCGACCATGCGAATCCTCACAGTCTCGGCTAGATCTGGAGGGGTCCCTACTTCCCTTCTTTCATCAGACTCTTCGTCTCTATTGTGGGAGCGTTCTCCCACTTCTTGGTGAGTCACCATACTATTCATTGATAATTTCCCGTGGTTGATCTGTCGCTTGTGTGCAAAAGGAGAAATGTTGGTTGTTAGTCAATATTTATATTTATTTACAACCAGTACATCATTTATATTTTCACATGTACACACACAATAGGGGTTTTTCATTCTTAACTTCGTCTTTTGATTAGGAAGGTTAAGACATGGTGTTTACTCTTTTTAAGAGTGTTCTGAACGGAGATTCTGCGCAACTCGTTCATGGGCCCAAGCAGGCCAAGTGTTGTAACCATGCTCTGATACCAATTTTTCACACACCCACTACGACATAATAAAAGTTTTGCTTTTCCTCAAGGGACAAAATCCCCGAAGTCTTACGGGGGCCTAACGCAGGCTAGTTCTTCCCTATTCACCTCCCTATGGTCGTGGGTTGGGACCACAGTCCAAACAAACATGGCGTCCTTTCACTCTTCACGGCACAACACTACTAGAGTGTTGTTGGGCTCCAGATTTATAACATTTTCTTGCTGGTTCTTGAAGATATTGTTTACTCTCCTGAAGTCTTTTGTTAAGCAAATGACATTCTTTCTGTGCTATTCATATTCTGTTACACATATATGGGCCTTGGAGCACAACC
>JZKD02S1425043.1:0-11115 GCA_000966675.3 Picea glauca | reverse complement strand
AGTTATTGGCCAAAGATGTCAAGTACAAAGAAAACCTAGAAAAAATCCTAAAATCTGATATTGGATACATAGATTTCAAAAACATTCGCATCTCTCCTGAATATTTGCAACAAAATAAGAAAACTATTTTTGCAATGATCCGACAATTGGGACCCCCCAAAATTTTCATCACATTTACAAGTGCAGAGCATCACTGGGATTTGTTGGTATTTATGGTGTCTGCATGGTATAGGAACAGGGAAAGGAAAAAACAAATTGATACATTGGAAAATGATGGCATTCACTACCTCATAAGAAAAGACCCAGTGACATGTACTCGCTACTATATGCATAGAATAAATGTTTTGAGGCAATTGATATGTCATGATGAAACGTTCTTTGGAAAAAATGTTGGACTACTATTTTGTAACTGAATTCCAGAATAGAGGGCGTGAGCATGACCACGCACTATTGTGGATAGAGGGTGCACCGGTCTATGGAAATGATAACAACTCACAGATTGAGCAGTTTCTGAACAAATACATAACATGTAACACAGATCATTTGGATCCATAACTTTCCAATGTTCATAGACATTATCATACAAGAAGCTATAAAAAATGAAAAAATTCACATTGCAGATACAACTTCCATGTGCCTCCAATGAGAACAACAAGAATCATAGAGACAATTAGTTTAGAGGATAGTGTTCTCACTAATAAATCTAAATCTTTGTTTGCATTTCTAGAACAACGAGACTTTGATGACTTAATGAGCTTCAAAGACTTCTTGGTGGAGCTAAATCTAAAAGAAGATGAGTACATCCAAGCCATACAATCTACACTTAAACAACCAACAATTTTCCATAAACGAAAACGTTCACACATTTGGAACAACAGTTTCTCCAAGGACATGCCATTTATGTGGAATGCAAATATATATGCACATTATGTCCTTAATTCATATCTTTCAACATCATATTGTACCTCATACATGAAAAAGGTCGACAAATCTATGACAAGTGCATTCAAAAGAATATGCAAAGAACATGAAAAAAGTCATATTGATGTTATGCAAATGATACGTACACTTGGAAATACATTACTTAATATTCAACAAATATCTGCTCAACAAGCAGTCCACATTGCACTGTCCCTTCCCCTCAACTGTAGTTCAAGGAAATGTGTCTTCATAAACACATCTTCACTTGAGAAACACACATTTGTGCCTAAACCATCGTCTTTGCTAGAACAAGAGCCTGATAATTCAGAGGATGTGCTATGTCTCTCTATTATTGATTATTACCTCCAACGTCCATATTCTATTAAGCATATTTACTTTGCAGAGTTTGTATCACATTACAAAAAAAATGGTGCACCCGTATCAAAAAGAAAAAAAACATCTATAATACGCTTTGTCAAATACAACAAACATACTGACTATGAAAACTATTGTAGAAAAAAACTATTTTTGTACGTTATGTTTGATCAAAATGAAAACACATTAAAACATAACTTCTCTACATAGGAAGTTGCATATATTTCTTATGAGACTACAGTACAAACCAATGAATCTGGATTTACATTCAATGTTAATCCAACATGGGGTGATTTAGAAAGTGCATTTCATGAACTAGAAAACCCTGACAATGTTGATGAGACATTGACAAACTGTAAAACATCTAGAACTCTCTCTGAGTCTTATGACTCGCAAGAAGATTTTCTTCGTCCTCGAGCAACCAACATTGAAAAACGTATCAATCTTGGATTTCAAGTCACAAAAAATTCTTTCTTTATTGAAAATAATAAATACTACAAAGTCAGACGACTATTGAATCGAGAAAAACAAGCAATTCTAAAGGACGTTGCAATTAAAAAATGCTTAAACATGCACAATCTTGTGCACTTGATCCTTACAGGTGAGGCAGGAACATGTAATACATTCACAACGAAATCACTATTCCAAATTCTTATAAGAATCTATGATTCAAACAATTCATCTAACCCTATGAAACCAAAGGGGTTAATAGTTGCATACATAGGAAAAGTTGCATATAAGCAGGTGGAACAACAATCCACTCTGCATTTCTGATGCCTTTTAACAAGTCACATTTTCTTCCACTCAACAAGAAAATTTTAGATACCTTGTCTAAGATTTATGATGAACTAGAACGTGTCTTCATAGATGAGGTATATTTGGTTGTAAGTCGCTTCTTGTATTCCATTGAAAACTGACTAAGAAACATAAAACATGTGCACACCAAATACTTTGTGAACATTGACATGATATTTTGTGGGGATCTTTACCAAGCGCAACCCATCCAATATTCTTTGATATTTAAAAAACCTATGGTCAATATAAAACAGTGACACATGACTTATGGAAAGACAATATAAAATGATTTGAATTACATACTATAATGCACTAGATAGATGAAACATTTATTGCAATTCTGAATAGAATATAGACAAAGAGCCAAACATATGATGACTTAACATATATCAATTCAAGGTGCATGTGACTTGCACCAACAAACCCAACCTTCCCTTACATGTTCTACACGAATAGGGATGTTGCAATGCATAACAAGTACATGCTATCGCTCATTCCTGGCGATGATATCATCATCAATTCAATTGACCTCAAATAAGACAACCATGGCAATGTACCACGCCATGAACATATAACCACTTTTCCTTTCCAACTAGCCCTGAAATTAGACATGTTAGTTGAAATATATGCCTGCAACTATGATTCACAAAATGGCTTGGTGAATGGTGCAGATGGAATACTCAAATCTTATACCAAAACATAAAAAGTTTATGTCCTATGGATTAAGTTCCATGAGTCGCATATTGGCCACCGACAAGAAAACAAGTTGGATTATCTATATAATTCAAACATTGCATGCGATTGGAAACCTATCTTATGAATATCAAAACCAATATTGAAATCAGCAAAGACAGGTCGACTAAAGATTCGAAAACAGTTTCCCATTAAAATTTCATGTGCACATATAGTCCATTGATCGCAAGGGATAACACTTGATAGTTTTTCATTTGACCCTGTTGGAATTTGAATACATGGACTTGTATACACAACAATGTCCTGTGTCAGAAGTATAGACTCCTTGTATTTACTAAGCACTCTTACAAAAGATAACTTCAAAGTCAAACATAAATTTGATATTGAGAAGCAACGCCTTAGGACTAGCACAAAATGGCATCTACAATATGATTACCAATCCATACAAACAAACTCATGTGTATCAATTCTCTCACTTAACATGTGCAACCAACATGCACATATGGATGATATACTCAATGATTATGACGCAATGAAATCCTATATTTTGTTCTTGCAGGAAACATACATGACATTATGCATACAAAACAAGAAATTTCCAAATCACAATTTTATATCAAGTTACATTACACATGGGGTGATGATATTAGTGAAAAAACATGTAACAATTTTGGAGCATATGCATTTCGAAGAAAACAATGTTGAGATGGTGCTCACAAAAGTAATTTTCCATGAATCATAAATTGCAATACTGAATCTCTATGTTTCTCTACATGTAACATTCTCCAACATATTGAATGTTCTTTCAAATGAATTAGAGCATTTACATCTGAACAAAACCATTATCATTGTAGGAGACTTCAATATTGACATACTACAAAATAATTCCAGAACGAAAGATTGGAAACCTACATGTGCAGATACAGCCTCTACTTTATTTTGGATAAGATAAACCATGTACAAAACACACGTATTAACCATGTATAGTCGAATGTGCCCATTTCACAATACAACCTCTTTATCTTAGACACATATTGGTCTAATCACGATACAATCAGTATCGTACTTGAATTATGAAATATACATTATGCATATTGCAAAATCATATTTCTATGTCTCAAATCATATCTGGCTAGCTTGTTTCACAAAACCAAGTTATCCAACTTCTTATTTTTTCCTAGTTTGTAATTGATTTTGGACACAATTTTATTTTATATCTACACAGACATGGATCAAGAAAAAAAAATGGTACATGCTTCTAACACTATATGTTACTCTATTCCTTTGATTCTAGTTTATTTACTATATGTACATATTCCTTATTTTTTCCTTACATACCAACTTACGTTCATGTTCATTGTGCTTTGTACTTTCCTTCATTGAAACAAATAGGAAAAATGGACAAGGCAAAGAAATCTTAACCAGAAATGTAGAAGAAGACATACAAAGGTGCATACTTCTACCCGTATTCCATATCCAATTGTTTTTCATTTACTCTGTCTATATTTAATCTAATGATTTGCAGCTCTTTTGTTTTTTTTCCTTAGATACTGCATATCTTCCTATATATTAACTTATCTTCATGTCAATTGTATTTTCTATGATTCTACCTTGAAATAAATAAAATTGTATTCCATATATTTTCATGTGTTCCTACGTAGCAACTTCCCTTCATGTCCATTGTATTCTTTACATTGCTACATTGAAAAAAGAACAGGATAATTGAAGATGAGGATGAATCTGTATGTGCCACAACTGAGAAATCTGGAGTACAATCTTCCAAAAGGTATGCCAACAGTGGTGCCAAACAAAATACGATGCATATTCCTAATGCACATCCATANTTCTTTGGAAAAAATGTTGGACTACTATTTTGTAACTGAATTCCAGAATAGAGGGCGTGAGCATGACCACGCACTATTGTGGATAGAGGGTGCACCGGTCTATGGAAATGATAACAACTCACAGATTGAGCAGTTTCTGAACAAATACATAACATGTAACACAGATCATTTGGATCCATAACTTTCCAATGTTCATAGACATTATCATACAAGAAGCTATAAAAAATGAAAAAATTCACATTGCAGATACAACTTCCATGTGCCTCCAATGAGAACAACAAGAATCATAGAGACAATTAGTTTAGAGGATAGTGTTCTCACTAATAAATCTAAATCTTTGTTTGCATTTCTAGAACAACGAGACTTTGATGACTTAATGAGCTTCAAAGACTTCTTGGTGGAGCTAAATCTAAAAGAAGATGAGTACATCCAAGCCATACAATCTACACTTAAACAACCAACAATTTTCCATAAACGAAAACGTTCACACATTTGGAACAACAGTTTCTCCAAGGACATGCCATTTATGTGGAATGCAAATATATATGCACATTATGTCCTTAATTCATATCTTTCAACATCATATTGTACCTCATACATGAAAAAGGTCGACAAATCTATGACAAGTGCATTCAAAAGAATATGCAAAGAACATGAAAAAAGTCATATTGATGTTATGCAAATGATACGTACACTTGGAAATACATTACTTAATATTCAACAAATATCTGCTCAACAAGCAGTCCACATTGCACTGTCCCTTCCCCTCAACTGTAGTTCAAGGAAATGTGTCTTCATAAACACATCTTCACTTGAGAAACACACATTTGTGCCTAAACCATCGTCTTTGCTAGAACAAGAGCCTGATAATTCAGAGGATGTGCTATGTCTCTCTATTATTGATTATTACCTCCAACGTCCATATTCTATTAAGCATATTTACTTTGCAGAGTTTGTATCACATTACAAAAAAAATGGTGCACCCGTATCAAAAAGAAAAAAAACATCTATAATACGCTTTGTCAAATACAACAAACATACTGACTATGAAAACTATTGTAGAAAAAAACTATTTTTGTACGTTATGTTTGATCAAAATGAAAACACATTAAAACATAACTTCTCTACATAGGAAGTTGCATATATTTCTTATGAGACTACAGTACAAACCAATGAATCTGGATTTACATTCAATGTTAATCCAACATGGGGTGATTTAGAAAGTGCATTTCATGAACTAGAAAACCCTGACAATGTTGATGAGACATTGACAAACTGTAAAACATCTAGAACTCTCTCTGAGTCTTATGACTCGCAAGAAGATTTTCTTCGTCCTCGAGCAACCAACATTGAAAAACGTATCAATCTTGGATTTCAAGTCACAAAAAATTCTTTCTTTATTGAAAATAATAAATACTACAAAGTCAGACGACTATTGAATCGAGAAAAACAAGCAATTCTAAAGGACGTTGCAATTAAAAAATGCTTAAACATGCACAATCTTGTGCACTTGATCCTTACAGGTGAGGCAGGAACATGTAATACATTCACAACGAAATCACTATTCCAAATTCTTATAAGAATCTATGATTCAAACAATTCATCTAACCCTATGAAACCAAAGGGGTTAATAGTTGCATACATAGGAAAAGTTGCATATAAGCAGGTGGAACAACAATCCACTCTGCATTTCTGATGCCTTTTAACAAGTCACATTTTCTTCCACTCAACAAGAAAATTTTAGATACCTTGTCTAAGATTTATGATGAACTAGAACGTGTCTTCATAGATGAGGTATATTTGGTTGTAAGTCGCTTCTTGTATTCCATTGAAAACTGACTAAGAAACATAAAACATGTGCACACCAAATACTTTGTGAACATTGACATGATATTTTGTGGGGATCTTTACCAAGCGCAACCCATCCAATATTCTTTGATATTTAAAAAACCTATGGTCAATATAAAACAGTGACACATGACTTATGGAAAGACAATATAAAATGATTTGAATTACATACTATAATGCACTAGATAGATGAAACATTTATTGCAATTCTGAATAGAATATAGACAAAGAGCCAAACATATGATGACTTAACATATATCAATTCAAGGTGCATGTGACTTGCACCAACAAACCCAACCTTCCCTTACATGTTCTACACGAATAGGGATGTTGCAATGCATAACAAGTACATGCTATCGCTCATTCCTGGCGATGATATCATCATCAATTCAATTGACCTCAAATAAGACAACCATGGCAATGTACCACGCCATGAACATATAACCACTTTTCCTTTCCAACTAGCCCTGAAATTAGACATGTTAGTTGAAATATATGCCTGCAACTATGATTCACAAAATGGCTTGGTGAATGGTGCAGATGGAATACTCAAATCTTATACCAAAACATAAAAAGTTTATGTCCTATGGATTAAGTTCCATGAGTCGCATATTGGCCACCGACAAGAAAACAAGTTGGATTATCTATATAATTCAAACATTGCATGCGATTGGAAACCTATCTTATGAATATCAAAACCAATATTGAAATCAGCAAAGACAGGTCGACTAAAGATTCGAAAACAGTTTCCCATTAAAATTTCATGTGCACATATAGTCCATTGATCGCAAGGGATAACACTTGATAGTTTTTCATTTGACCCTGTTGGAATTTGAATACATGGACTTGTATACACAACAATGTCCTGTGTCAGAAGTATAGACTCCTTGTATTTACTAAGCACTCTTACAAAAGATAACTTCAAAGTCAAACATAAATTTGATATTGAGAAGCAACGCCTTAGGACTAGCACAAAATGGCATCTACAATATGATTACCAATCCATACAAACAAACTCATTTGTATCAATTCTCTCACTTAACACGTGCAACCAACATGCACATATGGATGATATACTCAATGATTATGACGCAATGAAATCCGATATTTTGTTCTTGCAGGAAACATACATGACATTATGCATGCAAAACAAGAAATTTCCAAATCACAATTTTATATCAAGTTACATTACACATGGGGTGATGATATTAGTGAAAAAACATGTAACAATTTTGGAGTATATGCATTTCGAAGAAAACAATGTTGAGATGGTGCTTGCAAAAGTAATTTTCCATGAATCATAAATTGGAATACTGAATCTCTATGTTTCTCTACATGTAACATTCTCCAACATATTGAATGTTATTTCAAATGAATTAGAGAATTTACATCTGAACAAAACCATTATCATTGTAGAAGACTTCAATATTGACATACTACAAAATAATTCCAGAACGAAACATTGGAAACCTACATGTGCAGATACAGCCTCTACTTTATTTTGGATAAGATAAACCATGTACAAAACACACGTATTAACCATGTATGGTCGAATGTGCCCATTTCACAATACAACCTCTTTATCTTGGACACATACATGTCTAATCACGATACAATCAGTATTGTACTTGAATTATGAAATATACATCATGCATATTGCAAAATCATATTTCTATGTCTCAAATCATATATGGCTAGCTTGTTTCACAAAACCAAGTTATCCAACTTCTTATTTTTTCCTAGTTTGTAATTGATTTTGGACACAATTTTATTTTATATCTACACAGACATGGATCAAGAAAAAAAAATGGTACATGCTTCTAACACTATATGTTACTCTATTCCTTTGATTCTAGTTTATTTACTATATGTACATATTCCTTATTTTTTCCTTACATACCAACTTACGTTCATGTTCATTGTGCTTTGTACTTTCCTTCATTGAAACAAATAGGAAAAATGGACAAGGCAAAGAAATCTTAACCAGAAATGTAGAAGAAGACATACAAAGGTGCATACTTCTACCCGTATTCCATATCCAATTGTTTTTCATTTACTCTGTCTATATTTAATCTAATGATTTGCAGCTCTTTTGTTTTTTTTCCTTAGATACTGCATATCTTCCTATATATTAACTTATCTTCATGTCAATTGTATTTTCTATGATTCTACCTTGAAATAAATAAAATTGTATTCCATATATTTTCATGTGTTCCTACGTAGCAACTTCCCTTCATGTCCATTGTATTCTTTACATTGCTACATTGAAAAAAGAACAGGATAATTGAAGATGAGGATGAATCTGTATGTGCCACAACTGAGAAATCTGGAGTACAATCTTCCAAAAGGTATGCCAACAGTGGTGCCAAACAAAATACGATGCATATTCCTAATGCACATCCATATCTACATTGTATTCTTTGCATTGCTACATTGAAAAAAGAACAGGCTAATTGAACATGAGGATGAATTTGTATGTGCCACAACTGAGAAATCTGGAGTACAATCTTCCAAAAGGTATGCCAACAGTGGTGCCAAACAAAATACGATGCATATTCCTAATGCACATCCATATCAGTTATGAACAATATACAATGTGTATGCATATTTTTTTGTTGTGATGTTCGATGTACAGATGTTTGTATCAAAAACTGTTTGACAAGTGACATGGGTATGAGAAATGAATCATAGCAAACATCAGCATAATGACAAGGCCGCAGGTAAGGATTCATAGATTATTCTCTGGATATGTTTAGGAAAAAAATGTCCTCAATTATTTATTCTACTATGCCATGTTAAATATGGTTATGTCCTTTACAACACATGTTTTTTAGTTCACAAGAACTATCTACAAGTAGAATTGAAACGTCCAACATAGTGCAAAGTCTAGAGACTAAGAGTTATGGTTACAAAACTCTAATCTGCATAATTTATCCAATTTGTACATATATTAAATCTTGTCATATTTTAGAATATGCTTTCTTATAATAATGTCAAGTCATATATTTGTCTATTTCTCATGAGTTTGAGAAAAAATTCCAGCCGAAAACACCCTTCAAATTGGAACATGGTTTACACAAATTACTATTAAAATAAAATAATATGAATAATGTTGAAATAAATATAAACAACATCTCTTTAAACTTGAATCAGAGTCTGTTGAGCTCCAATTATATTTCATAGTTGAGAATGTTTTTCCCATGGTTAATGTGTTTCTATCGCTTGATAATTATCAGACTAAGTGTTGTTGTGTGAGGGATAAAGTTCTTTTATCCCTTTCTTTTTCCTATTCTATACTTACCTAGTTTTATCTTTCTTCTTCCCCTCTGTTATCCATTTCTAGTTCTATACTTAGTCGCATTTCTATGCTCGCAGGTTCCCGGGGTGGTGGACTGACAAATCCTCATCTCCATCTATATCTTTGCATCACGAGTTCGAACGACTGTCATTCGTTTCCATACTTATCCAATTTTATGGTCGTGGATTCCTGGGTAGGCGCTATCGAACTCTCATGCCCCATGTTCGGGATATACATCTTGCACCCAAAACTTTGGTGATCTTAAATTTGACCTAGGACTCCTCAAACTCGCAAGCCTCACTCTACCTACAATGACTCCATATGACCACCCATCCTTTCCATACTTAGTCGATTCTTCAAAGTTTCACGGGTTTACGGACTCTCAGGTTCACAAAAGTTTCAAACCATTTTTCGCTCCCCTCCATCCCCGCCACCTTCGCCCCTTCCCAATGCACATTAATTATGATTTTAGTAGTGACATCTCACCAAATAGGTTTGAAAATATTGTCATTAATACATGGAAAGATCGAGGAAATCTCCCATTAGAACACATTAATGGCAGACTATTATGGGATCTGATGATTTTTTTGTGTCGATCTTGAATTGGCAAAAAATTGTTGGTTATTTTCGATTTTTTAAGGAATCGTCATAGTAAGAATGAAATATTGTGCTAGCCACCTGTCATCTACAAAGGTGTTGGCGTGATGTCCCTCTTTAATATTGTGCATATATTACAACTTGTCATATTTGAGAATATATTTGCATATGAAAATGTTAACCTATATATTTTCTCATTTTCCTATCCATTTGAGCAAAATTTGCGAGCCAAAATCACCCTTCAAATTGGAACATGGTTTACATTTGGGCCACAAAAATACTATTAAAATAAAATAATATTAATAGTATTGAAATAAATATAAACAAATTCTCTTTAAACTTGAACCTGAGTTTGTCGAGCTCCACGTATATTCCATAGCTAAGAATGTTTTTCCCATAGTTAATGTTTATGGCCTCGAGTTCCCGTATTGGCGCTATCAAACTCTCATGCCCCATGTTCTATGATATAAATCTTGCACGCAAAACTTTCTTGATCTACAATTTGACCATGGAATCCTTGAACTCGCAAGCTTCACTCTACCTACGATGATTCTGTCTAGGTCCATTTGACCGCCCCACCTTTCTATACTTATTCAATTCTTAACCTCTTGTTGTCACATATTCGCAGGTTCGCGGACTCCCATCCATCCCCGCCACCTTTTCACACTTCCCAATGAAAATTCATTACACTTTTATGATCCAGATTTATGTAGGAACACAATGAAATACAGAAATACACATAAA
>JZKD02S1425032.1:0-11115 GCA_000966675.3 Picea glauca | reverse complement strand
CGTTTGGAAACCCTAGTAATTATTGACCGCCAAAGCCTCACGCGGCACCATCCGAGTTTTTTCTGCTCTGAACAGGCGGCTCCACCAGGCTAATAACTGTAACAAATTCTAGTTTTCTTCTGCTCTGAACAGGCGGCTCCACCACTAGCATCTTTGACTCTTGCCCTTTTTTTTGTTCCATCGAGGGGAAATAAGCACGAAAATTCAATATATGTAAACCAGGCCTTGGGGAATTAGATATTTTCGGGATGGTCACTAGAGAGAGAAAATCCCATACAATTTATACCAGGTGCGAGGGCCAAAATGTAGCTACCCAGTGCCCATACCACAAAATCTGGGCGAATTAAACCATAAATCTCGATTTTACCAAATGGGTGGGCGAAGAAGTTATCAAAAATTCCCATACTTCTAGAAATTTGGCTAATGGAAGCTTGTCCCTCCAAATTGCAGGGGCGAAATATAATTTTTTTTCCTYAATCTCTCCTAAAAACATGGGCTAACCCTGTACATGATTTTTCCCCTAAAATAAATTACGGGCTAATGATATAAGTTTTAAAAAATCACTTTAATACAAAAAATTCGCCCAATAAAAAATTGGAAGCCCCTAAATTTCGCCCCTAAAATCATCTATGCAGGGAACTCAAAAATAAATGTCTGGTTTGAAAATGAAATGTAAAGAGTTTAATAAAATAAAAGGTGTTTTTCTGAATGAACTGGGGTTGGGCTCCCTTGGACCTTTAAAAGAAAGACTTGGACCTGGAAGAAAAGAGAGAAACAATTATAAATTGGCTATGATTTTTCATTGAATGAAAGGACATGAGATAGATTATTTCTAAATTAGAAGTAAGGAGTATGAGAAATTATGAAAATGACCACTTGACTTACTGTGATGGATTCTTTCGATGTCTCATTTGTTAGCTGGAATGTACTTTAAAATTTATTTGGCTAGAAATGCATGACCCACTGTAACTATTTTTTCCTTATCTGATTCTATTATCTTGATTAAAGAATTCTTTATCCAATTTTCAATCCATTCTCTCATGGGTGCAACCATTATCTCTTATCTAATTTTGATATTGAATAATTCTTTTTCAAGGTCTTTGAACTCCATTTTGATTTGGTGGAGTGTATATTTGATATCATCATTCTTGTTTACATAATGGAAAACCCACGCCTATATTTTTGTCTCCAATTATTCAATCAAGTCGTTAAATCTTTCTACCAATGAGATTTTTAGGTATTATGACTTTTCTTTTATTTGTTCCTTGGATAGAAGTATTGAGTTCATGATTAAATGTGGGTCCTCCATGTCTTCAGATGACCCAACTAATTTTAACTCAACTAACTTTAAGAATAATTCACCTCTTTTTGAACTAATGGCATCATATTCAACTAACATTTCTTTTAAACATTTAATTCTCTTGACCCAACATGCTTTTAATTGATTTAAATAGAGTGTTGAAGGAAAATCTCCTCCTTTCTATGATATTCACTAAGGCTTGAAACCCTTGCATTGAAAGTAGTGACATATCCTTTATATAATTCTTCATCATTTTCCAAGTCTGCTTGGAGATATTTCCTGAAGTGTGTGATCCTCAAACCTAAAGAGCCAGAGTTGGTTTCCAACTCCCATGTTTCAAGAATTAAAGATATTCCTTTCTAGATGTTTTCACCAACATATTTACCAATGGAGGCTAATAAACTTGGAATTCTTTTCAATATCGAGCTCGACTCTGGTCTATCTTCCAAAGTATTCAATGGTTGTATAGAGGTGATGGGATTGACAAACATAGGTGGTGGCATCAAGGCACTTTCTAATTCTCTTAATTTTTCCTTCAAAATTGCATTCTCATTTTCTAAATCTCTAATTGAATATCTAAGGCTTCCCCTATGGCCTCATGGAATTCCTTGACTTTAGAGAGTGGAACCCCTTGAAAATCAAGTTCTAAATTCCACTTCTCCTTAATTTTATTATTCTTTGAATTTGCTTTTTCAATGATTAATTTTCTTGAGTTTCTATTGAATACAACACGATGTAGGGTAAGGGACTCTTCTTCAAATATAATAATATCTTGTGTATCAATTCTTCTGCGACTTTTATGCTCTCGAGTAGTCTATGTTACTCACCTGCAACCTCTATCTCTTCAACATTCACTTCAAGATCCATATATTCTGGACAAATTTCATTTTCTCGTACTACTTCATCTCCCCCCTCTTTGTTTGTATCTCTTTTTCTTTTATTAGAAATTGGGAGTATGCGTGACTTCTCAAGATTTACCTTTGAAGGGTTTTGGTCTCCTCCATCATCAAAATTATCAATTGAAGAATTATTTTGTTCTTATATTGCATTTTGCGGTTTTTATTTGGTTGAACCACTTTTTTGGGAAATGTTTGGGGACCGAGAAATTATTTCATTTGTAACCCATCCTTGTTTTATGTGATGGTAATTAGTACTGAAAATAGTCTCAATATCATCTTGTCCTTTTTCAATAGACAACACTTGAATATTTTGATTGTCATCTTCTCCTTCTGCAAATAAAATTGTCTTGGAAAACACCATGATATATCCCATTGATGTCATGTGGGTCATGAATAGTTGGTTAGGTTCAAAACCTATAATACGCTAGTTTTGAGTCCCCATATTAAATAATTTATTTTTTAATTTATGAAAAGACATAGTGCCCAAACAATTAAAAGAGGCCAGTGTGCCTAAGAAATGTAATTTTTTTATCCTTATTAATAATAAAATACAACGCTGGCTACTAGATGAACAAGGACAAGAGTTATAGGGGGGTATGATTCCATGAGAGAGGGGGCTAAGTCTTTTATTATATTTTTTTTACCCATAATTTTTTTTATTTGATTTCCATGTAAATATATAAGCCCATCTTGTGGGATATTTGGGGGTTCTTCTTCATTCACACTTTCACACTTTCATTCATTGTTGCTCAATTATCATTCCTCATTCATCCTTGTTCTTGGATTGGGACATGGAGGGAGAATTGTTGAGGAAGAGGCCATTTTTTGTTGTCTATAGTAATGAATGGTGTATTCCAACCATGAATTTGTTCTTACATGCCTAAGATGCATTGGAATGTACTAGCTTGTATTCACATCCGTGAGTCCTAAGAGTCCCAACATGGAGATTATTGACAAGATGCATTGGATCCCTGGAAGGAGGTGGAAAACTTGAGGGACTGTGTTGCAAAGAAGGGGTTACATTCTCTTGGGTTGTGCAGTCTAGAGACAAGAGAGCTGGTGTACTTTGGATTGTTCTGTGTTGATAAACCTGTGAGATATTGAGTGTTGACTGGTTTTGGAAGTTGAGTAATACCCTGGAACCATCCTTGTGGATTCATAGCCCTGGATCGAGGGTGATATTGTTGTTGATACTTGGAACAACAATTTCTATAGTTGGGTGGAACGTCCTTGGTCTGCAACTAGTTGGTGAATCATTTTGTTAAAGATAAGTGCTCTCTATCATGTGTTTCTATGCTTATATATTTGATTTCTGTCGTGTATTAATTAATATCTTTGAGATATGTGTCTTTAATGTTCTTGTTTGCTGATGATTGTTGTGCATGGAATATTTTCCATTTCTTCTATGATGTAGTGTGAATCTTGATGATTGCATGTGAGTCTTTCATGCTTCTTTTTTAATTGAATGTCATCAGAAATTTGAAATCAGTTTTGAAGTGTTTAATTTGAAGTAGCATGTCCATCCCATGGGTGGTTGGGTATGTTACAGATTGGTATAAGATCAAGGTTACAAACACTAAACTTGGATGAGACGATTAATAGTGCACATATTTGAAATTTGCAAAAATGTAGTTGTAGATGATGTCTACAATTCGTTTGTTGAAATTACAACAGTGGAATTGAGAGAACATTCATGGGAATTGAAGAAAGGGAACCTCAAAATTGAAAAAAAAAATGAGCAATTCAGTTTATAATTGGGACAAAAATTGGACCTGTAGATGGTCAAAATTGGAGATTGCAGAGCGCCATGGTGAAATTAAGTAGAATTGGGCATTTATGGAGAAAGCCCCAAAATTACGATTAAATTCATGAGGAAATTCGACATAGAAGGATTGAATTCCATGCGCAGAGTTAATTTGATGCTTATAGGGCCAGATTGGCTGTATTGGTTTGAATTGCAATCTCTAATGGTTGACACAAAAATAATTTCAAAATTTGGCATATTTGGAAATTTTTGAAATTTGACAAAATTGGAAAAATTGGGAATTTTTTCGTACCGTTGATGTTAGCATGACATGGGGGACATGTGTTACTTGATGTGGCAGATATGTGACATGTAATTATAAGGTGGAAGCTACATGTAGGCATGGTGGCACAGGTGGCGAGTGACCTAGCGCCCCGAGTGGTAGTTAACGTGGAGTTTGTGTGGTAGAGTTGCCTGCTTGTCGGAACCCAGAGCCAGACCCACATAACCTCAATTGTGGGGTGGAATCAAGTGGGTTTAGTATAACCCAAGGTGGGGGATATACAATGAAAAAATGTGCGGCACATCACTCCTAGCCAAAACCTTGGTTAGGTTTTGTGGCCCCTCCCCATTGCGTTAGCAGTCGAGAGGTTGGGGGGTCAAACATGGGTTGTCGATCGTCGTCGATGCCCAATGCACATTAATTGTTGGATTTTAATGGTGTGAAAATTTGAGCGCCAAGGTATATGGGTGCAAGATGGGAGCCACCCATCCCCGTGACCCAATATAAAGGCACCACTTGGTACCCAAGGAATTACGAGCCCGAAATATAACAGGTGTACACCAGTGAAGGATAAAGAAAAAAGAGGAATAGAGGAAAGAGGTAACGGCCCATAGGGAAAGGCCAAGAGTTGCATAGAAATGACATGGAAGCCTTGCACGTGTTCCAGGTGCAATGGGAGGCCACACTATCATCACATTCAGTGGGTTTTTATTTAAAATTATCATAAATGATTAAAAATTATTGGAAGATTCCAATAATTTTCCAAGTGTTTAACTTGCAAGCCATTTTCGAAGGCCTAAATGAGGTTTTGGAGAAGTAAAATTGGAAACAATATGTCCTTCTAGGAAACACCATTTATTCATCCCAAATAATAGGGCTTGAAGATATCTTTCTAACAATGTAAACCATTAATCAAATGAAGTTAGTATGATGGATTTACAACCCAAATAGTCGAGGGTAAATTTTAACTCCAATTAACTTCCAAGAGTCATAACTTTCAGTTAGAGATCGGATCGGGACATGAGTACAATCATTGGAAAGATGATTCAGATAATAACAATGTGGAATTATTAGAATTTGGAAAATTTTGATATAAATATTCATAAACTGAGCAGAAAAAGGACCAATAACATTAATTGGAAATTTTTTATGATATACATATTTCTAACAAAAATGGTTGCTTGCACATTTTGTAGAAATAGGGGGTGTGAAAATATTAATTTAGGATAAGAATGCATATTCAATACATGGAGGAAGGAGAGAGAGCCTTCAGTCATGATAAAGAATCCAAAGGACAAAATGTCAGTGTTGGTAATGCAAAGACAAAATCAAATGGACACAAGGGAAGAGGGGAGAAAGATACATTAATTGAGACTGTGAGAATACTATGAATACAAGTACAAAGATACAAAGAGTACAATGAAAGGATTATAAGAGAACAAAATCAGATAAATTATCAAGTGGTTCAAAGCCTAAATAAGTTGTAGAGACAAGCAAAGAATGGATTAAACTCAAGACAGAAGGAAGAGGAAGATATCATGAAAGAAGAGATAACTATAGAAGAGATGGTTATTCAAGAAGTGCTATCATAACTCATAGACATCACTCACCTCCTTACTTAGAAAGGAAACTTTATGCATATGAAAATTCTGTAAGTAGTCTAGAGGTATCTCCTATTAGGAACCAAAGAAGAAGACATGAATTGGATAGTTTGCACAGAGAGTTGAGGAAACTTAAGCCACCATCCTTGGATGGTGAAAGAGAAAAACAAGATGATGTTGAAGCATGTCTTCTTGAACTCATGAGGCATTTCAATTTCATAACTACTCATTAAACCTATAAGCCAATATTTCCACTTACCATTTACATGGAAAACCTGATATGTGGTGGGATCAGCTTAAGCAAGTTGAGCACATAAGTGAGAGCATGATCACTTGGAAGAAATTCAAGAAATATTTTCAGAAGGAGTACCTTTCAGAGAACTTATATGAAAGTAAAATTCAGGCGTTCTTTGAACTCAGGCTGGGAAGCATGACCATGGTAGAGTATGAAAAGAAGTTCTTGGGAATGCTAAATTATGTGAGGTTTATAAAAGGTGAGAAGGTGAAATACACAATTTGTTTAGTGGAATTCCTTCATTTTACAAAGAGAAGATTCAATATAATGAGCCCAGTACATTGAATGAGACTATTAGGAAGTCTAAGTACCTCTATGAGCAAGGAAAGGGAAAAGGTTCTTTGAAAAAATATTGGAAGGATAAGAAGAAGGAGAAGTCTAATCAGAGAAAAAAAGTATTCAAACATCCTTTCAATAGAAATATACCAAATAAAAAATCAGGAAGACCAACCTTCTAAGGATGAATCCAAGAGAGAAGACTCCTTGGGAAAAATGGGGAGACCAACAATCCAATGTTGGGGATGCAAAGAATATCACCTATACAAGGATTTCCCTCATAGAAAATACAAAGTGAAGAAAGTGCATAACATCCAAGAGGCTACAATAGTAGAAGACATGGGAAAAATATATGCAGCCTTAGAAGATCGACAAACAAAGTACCAATCTAATATGATCGAGGTGGAAGGTAATATCATTAATTGGACTATTTCGATTTTAATTGATTCAGGAGCAAGCCATTTTCACATTGATCCTAAAATAGTGGATAGATTACATTTGGAGAAAAGTAATATTGAACAATCAAGTTTGGTTAAGCTAGACACTGGAACCAAAAGAAGGATCAATGAGATGGTCAGAGGTTGTCCCATAAGTCTTAACAGAGTAAATACTAATGTTGATCTAAATTTCATACCATTGGGATCTTCTGATATTCTAATTGGAATAGATTGTTTGGACAAGGATCATGTTGTCCTAGATTTTCATAACAAGACATTTACATGTCTTGATGAAGAAGGAAAACAAAGATCTGTGAAAGGAATTCCAAGAGCCATTTCTATAAGGGATATTTCAGCCTTACAACTTAAGAGATGTTTCAGAAAAGGATGTCAATTATATGCAGCCCATGTGGAGGATAAAGGGTACATACGTCAAAGTGTTTTACCTTGGGGAGCACCAGTACTCTTTGTCAAAAAGAAGGATGGAACATTGAGGTTGTGTATTGACTTAGACAGCTGAATAAATACACAATGAATAACCACATACCCTCTACCCATAATTGATGACCTCTTTTATCAACTAATATGGGAAAACATATTTTCAAAGATAGACTTAAGATCAATATACCATTAGGTAAGAATCACGGAATATGACATCAATAAGACAACCTTTAGAACAAAGTATGGGCATTATGAATATGTAGTGGTGCCATTTGGGCTAACCAATGCACCAATTGTCTTTATGTTCTTAATGAATGGTATATTCAGAAATTATTTGGATAAGTTTGTCATAATATTCTTGGATGACATACTTATCTATTCTAAGTTAGAGGAAGAACATTAACATCACTTGAGATTGATATTGCAAGTGTTGAGGGAACATCAGTGGTATGCAAAGGTTAGTAAGTGTTCTTTTTACCAAGAACAAATCCATTACTTGGGACACAATATTTTAGAACAAGGTATAGCGCTGGATCCAGACAAGATTGAAGTAACTAGAGGATGGCCAACACCTGGGAATGTTTCAGAAGTCAGATACTTTATGGGATTAGTTGGTTACTACAGAATATTTATAGCAATGTTATCTAAGATTGCTCATCCCATCACTTCTTTGCAAAAGAAGGGAATTAAATTTGAATGGACAAATGAGTGTGAAGAAAACTTTAAATTGTTGAAATAATTACTTACTAGTGCACCTATTTTAAAGACTGTTGACCCAAATGAAATTTTTGTGGCATGTACAGATGCATGCAAGGAAGGACTTGGTGGAGTCCTCACTCAAGATGGACATGTCATTAGTTATGAGTCCAGAAAGCTTAAAGAACATGAGAGTAACTATGCCACACATGACTTGGAACTTGCTTCCAATGTTCATGCATTGAATATGTGGAGGCATTATCTCATGGGAAACATATTTGAATTAAGAACAAACCATAGTGGTCTGAAATATCTTTTTGAACAACCAACTTTGAATGCCAGGAAAACGAGGTGGCTGGAATTTTTAAGTGAATACGACTTTGACATCAAGAATATCAAAGGAAAATAAAATAATATTATTGATGCACTCATTAGAAGAGTACATCTCATGCATGCTACAACCATTAGTGTGCATCCGTTAGATGTGAAGAGCGGAATTTTAGATGTTGTTGTTATAGATCAACATTACCTATAGGTAAAAGAAATCTTACAACAAGAAGATGTACAACACAAAACTAAAGAATATGAGATGAAGATGGATTACTTATGCATAAAAATAGAATTTGTGTTCCTAGTCCCAGAGAAATTAGGAATTTGGTATTAAAATGAATGTGTAATGTTATGTATGCGGAACATCCCAGTTACCAGAAAACAATTACAACAGTAAGAAGCCAATTATTTTGGCCAGAAATGAAGAAATATGTTGCTGACTACATTGCTAGATGTATGGAATGTCAAAAAGTAAAGGATGAGCATAGACACCCAACGGGTTTTCTACAACCATTACCAATTCCAGAGAAGAAATGGAAAGTGGTAACCATTGATTTCATAACTAAATTTCCCAGGACAACAAGGAAACATGATTCAATAATGGTAGTGGTTGATAAATTGACAAAGGTTGTTCATTTTGTTCCTGTAAAAATGACTCATACAACAAATAATGTTGTAGAAATTTACATGATGGAGATTGCTAGATTGCATGGGATACCTAAGGGAATTGTTTTAGATAGAGATACAAAGTTTACTTCAAATTTCTGGAGGGGATTGTTTAAATGATTTGGTACAAATATGAACTTTATCACAACATACCATCCATAGTCAGATGGGAAGATAGAGAGACTCAACCAAGTAATTGAAGACATGTTAAGAATCTATGTGATGGATAAGCCATCTAAGTGGGAAGATTACTTGCACTTGGTTGAGTTTACATATAAATGGGTATCAATATTCATTGAGAATGATCCAATTTGAAGCTTTGTATGTTAGGAAATGAAATACTCCAATGAGTTGGGACAACCCATAAGAAAGAGTGGTACTTGGGACAAAATTGCTCAAGGATATGGAAGACCAGATGGTTAGAATTAAGCAAAATTTAAAGGCAGCTCAAGATAGATAGAAAATTTATGAAGATAAGAGTTGAACAACTAGAGAATTTAATGTGGGAGATCATGTTCTTTTAAAAGTAAATACCAATAAGAGCTCATTGAGGTTGGGTAGTTGTACAAAGCTACAGACCAGATTATGTGGTCCATTTGAGATATTGGACAGAATAGCGCCAATTGCATACATGCTTGCATTTCCTTCTTCCATGAATGTGCATAATGTATTTCATGTCTCTTTACGGAAAAAGTATATACATGATCATAACCATGTTATTGATTGGAATTTGATCCAGGTAGAGGCAGAAGGATACTTTCAAGTCCAACCGGTGTGCATATTGGACAAAAAAGTCGAAATTCTCCAGAATCAAGTCATAGAACTGGTAAAAGTTCAGTGGACCCACTACAGTCCTCAAGATGCTACTTGGGAGCATGAAGATGCCATGCGGGAAAAGTATCCACGACTTTTTGAATAAATTTTGAAATTTTGATTTATGTTTTGTACATGGATTAAGGACAGTGCCAAAATAAGGGGAGAATGTAATAGCCCAGTTTTGAGTCCCCATATTAAATAATGTATTTTGTAATTTATGAAAGGACGGAGTGCCCAAACAATTAAAAGAGGTGAATGTGCCTAGGAAATGTAATGTTTTGATCATTATTAATAACAAAATACATCATTGGCTGCTAGAAAGACAAGGACAAGATTTATAAGGGGTATATGATTCCACAAGAGAGGGGGATTAAGGGGCTAAGTATTTTGTTATATTTTATTTACCCATAATTTCTTTAATTGAGAGAAGTGGTTACATGAACTTCTTGGGGGAAGACCATGTGGTTCTTGATTTCCAAGTAAATATATAAACTCATCTTGTGGGTTGTTTGGGGGTTCTTCTTCATTCACACTTTCACTCTTTCATTCATTGTCAATTATCATTCTTCATTCATCCTTGTTCTTGGATTGGGACATGGGGGGGGGGGATTGTTGAGGAAGAAGCCATTTTCTTTTGGTTGTAGTAATGAATGGTGTATTCCAGCCATGAATTTGTGCCTACGTGCCTGAGATGCATTGGCATGTACTAGATTTTATTCACATCTACAAGTCCTGCGAGTCCCAGCATGGAGATTCTTGACCAGATGCATTGGATCCATAAAAGGAGGTGGACAACTTGAGGGACTATGTGGAAGAAAAGGGGGTCCATTCTCTTGGGTTGTGGAGGATGGAGAGAAGAGAGTTGGCATACTTTGGATTGCTCTATGTTGAGAAACATATGAGAGCTTGAGTGCTTACTGGTTTGGGAAGCCGAGTGACACCATGGAACCATCCTTTTGGATTCATAGCCCTGACTTGGGGTGACATTGTTGTTGAGAATTGAAACAAAAGTGTCTATGGTTGGGTGGAATGTCCTTAGCCTGCAACTAGTTGGTGAATCATTTTGTTAATAACAAGTGCTCTTTGTCATGTGTTTCTATGCTTATATATTGTATTTCCACTGTGTATTAATTAATATCTCCAAGACATGTGTCTTTAATGTTTCTACTTGCTGATGATTTCTTTGCATGACATATTTGTTAATGTTTTATGCTGATATTATAGTTCTTTACATTTCATAAAGACAAGAGCATAATAACCACAAGATCACTGAGAAATACACATCCACAATAGACACAGCATTTATCCTGGGAAACCCTCTAGGGGAAGAA
>JZKD02S1425021.1:0-11115 GCA_000966675.3 Picea glauca | reverse complement strand
GTTTCCAGGTGAAAAATCTCTGTGTAATGTTTGTATTTGCCATTGTATCTTTTCTGTTCTTTTCTGAATATCAGTTTGCAGTAGATATTGTACAAGGTTAGAATTTACAGATTTCTTGGCCATTCTATTCTAGAGCCCTAGAGGAAAGTAAGATATTTTAAGGGGCTACATAGTAGAGAAGGGGATCCCATTCCTTGGGTTGTCCGGGTTGAGGGGAAAGAGAGATAGTGGTTTTCAATAGCTATAGGGGTTAATAGACTATGAATTCTAGGAATTGGATTGTGTGAAGAGATCTAGATCTAGCCATAGGTAAATTCATCTTTGTAGATTCATAGCCTCAGCTTGGGGGTGACCTCTTTCACGGAGAGATTAAGTGAAACATAGAGCCTATGTTTGGGTGGAATATCCTTCTTATGTAGCCAATTGGTGAAATATTTCCATATAATGAGTGTTCTTAGTTTGTTGATGAATATGTTGAATTATTATTGTTCTTGTTATGAATTGAATTGAATTATTTTATAGTTTGTTTGGTTCTTATTGTGTGTATTAGAATACATTTATAAGTTAAGGTCTCATGGATAATCAAATGGTTCTTTATGTTGCATAAATTTGTATCGTTTTTCCTACAAATGTGGATCAATTAATAACAAAACAATGATATATGGTATTAGAGGGGGGGGGATAGTGTGAAATTGGGTGGTTTCAATGAGTACCTCATATCCTTAACGAAGTATAGAGGTATCGAAAACCAAGAGGAAGATGGGAATGAAAACCAAGATGCTTTAAGCCTTGAAACCAACTAACACAAGGAAAAATCGATTTGTTAAGGTTATTAGTGGAGCTCTTCCACCTTATGGATACTAGACCTCCTTTATGCTTGCAGAGTTGATTTTAAATGAGCTTTATGTTAGAGATATGTTTATTAAAGATCAAGTAAATAATTCATAGTATGAATTAAATGTTAAACTATAAGCTACTAAGATGAATTAAAAGTTAAATTAGAAGTTGTTAGCTCAAATAAATATGAATCGTAGATGTTAGCATTGAATTAAATGTTAACTTGCAAATTGTAAGTATGTTGAAATATAAAATTGCAAGTTAACAACATGTAAACAAAGGAAATAGTTGTAAAATATTCACAACAACTATCTAATATACAAGGAAATCTAAGGAAATAAACCAATAAATGAAGAATGTTTTTCAGCTAAATCAAAGCAAGAAATAAAGTTTAAATAAAATACAAGACAAATAGAATATATGCCTGATTGTCAAGTGGTTGTAGCTCAATTCGTTGGGCTGGGGAGTTTTCTCCTCCCCAACCAGGTTTGAGTCTCATCTATGCGACATGTTACTCTTTGTGAACCAAAAATTATCGAAATACTTGACCCTCCTATGTTCTCTAGATTTCATGGGGGATTACTATGGATGTAGCGAACTTCGCGCCATGAACTATATATATATATATATATATATAATCTTTTATTAGCAATTGTTTGGACAAAAATAATACATAGACTCATTTTCACCTTGACCTCTATTGTAATCCATCCTGTTATTATAGGATTTTATTACACTATTTTAGAAATAAAAACAACATGGAATTGGTTTTCAATAGCAAAATTTAAACATGGAATTGTTTTTCAATAGCAAAATTTAAGCATGCATGCTCTGTGCCTTTGTTATTAAAGTCTCCACTCCTCTTTTGTTTTTCAAAATTTAAGCATACATGCTCTGTTCCTTTGTTATTAAAGTCTCCACTCCTCTTTTAATATAGGCTAGGGAAATCGAAGGGTCATAACTGCCTCATAAATAAATAATATTATATTATAAATTTGACTAATAAATGGATGGTTAGCATGTGAAAGGTATTTTGGTCAAAGAAGATTGAAAACACCTAGGCAAACTAAGACCCCTCGTACTAGATTAATGTGCACAATTCTAGTATCAACAAGACATATGAGCTTGGAAATTATTATTCCGTAATTCCAGTTATGGACATTTAATAAACTTAGTCACATTAAATGCATATAAATATTAACATAAATATTTATTTTCATTCATCATCTTCTAATAAACTACAATGAMTAAATATCACATGAAACCAACTATCAACTATAACTTCTCAAAATATCACAATATTTAATATAAGTTTTACTATTGCCGGATCTTATATGTTCATTTCTAGCCATAAAATCATAAAYATTATATAWACAAAGYCACACAATAAGCAYTCTAGGACTCTACTTTTGAWAAATATTAGAAAAGGCATCCCTATTAAGATAAACATTGTYYACATTCCGWGTTGGAATCTAAATCCTTTGTGCGGTGTCATTAATAGGTTGAGGAGTAACTACAGTSTTACCTTTGATAGGTCGACACARCCCGAATCCTTCTACCCATGCAYCATTTTCGGGCTTGAAATTAACATAAAGCTCATGCAATCCATAACTTTAAACACCATGCATTAGTTCAAACCATACAATGCTACAAGCCAAAGTTTCAAAATGACGAAGGGCATATCACAGTGCTAATTTGTGCATGAAGTAGATAATGATGGGTAAATGCAAAAGGATTGAAGAGGGGCTTTGTTGGAAACAACATATTTACTATGTCTAATCAGTTCCTACTCTCATACATCTCTATAGATTGATGTTTGAGGTTGGAATTGCAAACAAATTTTACATATGTGTTATGGTGTACAACCCTTCAATATTATGTGAGTTTTGAGTTTCAAACCTTGGAATAAACCATAGATATAGATCATAGATATATAACATGTGCCATAGTTGAGTGTATAATCATTGCTATCAACAACAAATCTCCACTTTAAACCCCAACTCATAACTATTATTTACAAGAAAAAGTATCACAATAATCTACAACAACTTAGTATTAACCTTTACTACTTACGTAAGTAGTGAGAATCACTTGAACATACAAGAAATATCACCATCTATGCTTTCACCATGATGATCCTATCCTACCATACTAAGTTTTCTTTCAAATTGAGTGTGTGTTCCAAAGAAAATCCTATCCTACTATAGTAAGTGTTGGCAGCTAAGGTTTTGCAGAAGTTGCACGCACGCCACAAGTAAGCACTATGCATGTGCTTAAGAAGATACACCACGTGGTGTCAAGTTTTATCATCTACACCATCCAAGGGGTTATTGCGCGTGCCAACCCATTTTGTAATGTGTGTAGGGACTTAATGAGATTGCATGCAAGCCAGATCCATGAATATCTTCTATAACCATTGTAACTATTTTTGTAAGAACGTGATTGGTCGTGGTCAAGGTTGTGGATGAGTTGGAAAGTTAGTTTTGATTGCCACACTCCATGGAAGATATGGGGGGATGCATGTAAATATGTAATGGGTTAGGTTTTTGGTCACTAGAGTAGTAAGTGTGGGTAGAGAGTTACCAAGCTAGAGTTGAGCTAGAGCTTGAAGTTCAGTCTTGTATCAGTTTTGTATGTTTGGATATAGTTTTTTTTTATCTTTGATAAATGAAAAAATATATTTTCATTCGAATCAAATTGAATTTAGTGAGATTTGATTTGCATGACTTACTAAATTTATTTTCTTATTAATTAAGTACATAGCATGTCGGGGAGGAAATCTGAGGTAGGTGGGGAAGTTTTATTTTATTATTTTTGGAATCCCTAGGACTTTCCTAGGGAGGCTAGGAAGGTGGTGGTAGATGAAACATAAAGGGGGAGTTAGGAGAAAGGAGAAGGGGTCAGATAATTTAGGAGAAAAAACCTTGGGTTGGAGTGAAGGAGAACCCTCGGAAGTGGAAAAATGTGAATTGTGAACTTTGAAATTGAACTTTGAACTGTGAGAGAGGATTGTAATTTTGACATAATATTGGGCTATGATATTTTGGAGCTTTGGGCATCAAGGGATAGAAAACCCCCAAAGGGTTTCCTAAAGCTAGGGAGCCGATGAGGTTGTTCCTAGCTGGCTAGGAGGTAAATCTAGTTTTGGGAAGTCAAACTAGGATAGAAGGCAACTCTACAACACAGATCATGTCATAGAATATTTCCCAGACTTGTTGGCAAAATGGGAAGAGAAGAACTGTGGAGTCGCGCGAAGGTCAGAAGTCGATGTGCAGGTAGTCACCCGAGGAGGCATATGGATGGGAATGGACAAGGAATGAGGAGAAAATTTAGGTTAGAATGTAGAAGGAAAGAGCATAAAAGCAGCACATGCATCTCCGAAGTTTGACATCATGCAACATAAGTAATCCATGTGCGACGCACAAAGGGATCTAGAAGAGGATAGAGCGTGTGAAGAGTTACAACACACAACACAAAGGTCAATGGAGGAAGCCTTTGCACGCAAAGAGTTATAGCACACAACACAAAGGTCATTAGAGGAAGCCCATGTGTGTGAAGAGTTACAATGTGTAACAGATAGGTCATTGGAGGAAGCCCGTGCCCATGAAGAGTTACAACAATCAACACACAAGTCACTGGAGGAGGCCCACGTGCGTGAGGCAATGCAATGTGCAATGCATAAATCATTAGATGAAGTTAGTGAGTGCAAAGAGTTACATCAAGAAAAACACAAGGCAATGGAAGAGGAATGCATGCACAAAGAAACGTGTCGTACACCACAAGAGGAAATGCAACACAACACTTACCACCAGGCTAAATCAGAAAACTGAGTAAGTAATTTCTTGCACTATTTCCTTAAGTTGTTAATCAATCATAAAGTTGCAAAGAAATTGACCCATAAGCTAACGAGATATATGGGGGAAGAGGAGATGACTATAGTTATTTTTGCCCTACTAACAGAATGGGAAGTCTACCAAGTGAGCAGACAGAAGTGCACATGAAGAGAATTGTATATGACAATTGATCTTGGAAGCTATGAGATGGATAGTGTCATGCTGGACTTGGGATCTAATGTGAACATTTTTCCAAAGCAATCTTGGGAGTTGATGGGTAAACCAAACTTAGTGTGGTCCCTAATTTAGATAAGGCTTTCCAATCAATATAAAATCTACCCTATTGGCAGGGTGGAACGAGTAGAAGTGAACATTGATGGGGTAACGATCAAAGCAGACTTCGAGGTGATTGAGATCATGGATGACTGAAATCCCTACCTAGCTCTACTTTATATTGGGTAGGAATTCGATAACAATGCAATGACAAACCTGAAGTAGCAGTAGATGTTCTTTGAGACAAATACCTTGCTTGTTATTGCATCATTAGATCCAAACGAGGGAGACATATATAACGATCCCATGGAATAAGATCTACGGAGTTCGATCATAGAGAATATACATAACATCACAAGGTGCAAAGAAGAGTATGTGAATCCAAAAACTAATGTTGAACTGAGCTGGAGAAACTCTAACACATATTTGGAAGATGCCATGGACATATGGCAGAATAAACTGTATGAGGTATCAACCCAAAGATGTGCATGGATCACTAAAGCAGTTCAGTAGATTGGATCAGAGTTGTAAGACCTACCAAGGTTTGATGAAACAAGTCTAGTAGACACATTTCTAGCACAGATGGAGGGGTTGGTGCTTGCGACCCAAAAAATTCAATCTATGGACGTAGTGGTTAAAGGAACACCTGCATGCTAGTGGGTGACACACCGTGCAGAACTATAGGAATGGGCACATGTGGTGGACTGTATCAAAGTGAGATTCCAACCCCCGACATATTTTCAATTGTTGAAATGGTCCAAGCGCATCGGAGATCCTCGGGAACATATACAATACTTTCAAAGGCACTGGACGCACTGGATGACTAAGTATATTCCTAGCACACAATGGGTCCATAGGTTTGTTCATACTATGGATATGGTACCTATAAGCTTGTACTTTCAAGAGGAGACGAGAAGGCAAACAAGAAACTGGTGGAAAGTAAGCAATCAATTTTGTGCAACCTTTAAGTTCATGTTCGAAGTCCTCATATAGAGAGAAATCTTATTGAGAATCAAGGATTTCATCTTCCATAGGCAGCCTAAGGACACCATGTAGAATTTTTTTTTGCTTGTATCATAAGCCGATGGAAAAATTAAAACAAATAGTATATTGTTGAAAGTTTGATAGTGATGCAGTGCAGGAGAAAGACCCCTGAGGGAGAGCTCACGATTCAAGGGAAGGCCTCTACTAGCACTATTAGGCCTATACTACGCCTCTAAGGGCGAGCAAAAGATTCATGCTATGTGTGCTAGCACAAATTTGTTCATTTGTTACATTTTGGTGGTTCTACTGGGGAGTTCTCGTCAACCCTTTCCTCTCTTGAGTGAAGGCTCCCTTTATCCTCTCATTTCCAAATCTTGCTAAGTGCCTTCACCATAGATGGTGTTGCATCCTTCTTTTATAAATGAAGGAAGGCATCCCTTCTTTCTCTTCAAACTTTGTCCATCCTTTCCTATCATTTCCCCTCCTCGATGGAGGTTGTCCATGTTAGCACCATTCATATGTCAGACTATACGTCTTCACATGAGCCCCCTTATTAGACTTGTCATTTGGTATGCATCCCTGATGCCAAACTTGATTTCCTTAAAGGTATTAACCACTCCCAAGGCTACCATATATGGCCTCCCAAACCCTTTAACCAAGGTGGTGCTCACCCTTCTACTAAGAAATAAGGAGAATCCCCTCACACCTCAGAATAGGGATAGAGTTATCACTCTCTACCTAAGGGTTTCTACCTCATAAGAGATCATATCTATCCTAGGCTCCCCTCCTCCTATTGATGAATGAAACCTCTTCACTTTATCATCATGGATGGCTCCTCCACACACTAGCTAAGGTCCAAACGAGTCTTAGATGTCTCCCTTTTTTATTCCCTTGTCCTTGGACCCCATGAGCATTGACACTTCTATGATGGTTGCACAGACCTTTCCTCAAACACCAATTCAAAGAATCCAAGCATACATACAACCACACTATTCTCAAACTTAAAGCTCTTAAAACTTAAGCCAAGGAAATATCAATGTCCCTCCCCAACCTTTGATAAGGTTCCTTCCTTACATAGGTGTTCATACAAAAATACCATCAATCATAAATTGACTTCTATTGATAACTACAACATAACATCTTATTTAGATATGCACCTTAACGCAGCCTTGAAGACGAGCACACCTCCTAGGATAAGCATACATTCCAATGTTCTCCATATTGTAGGGAAAATTATAGATTCCAATATTATCCCAACCACTAGGACAATTGTACATCCCAACAATTACACAACTCCCTAGAAAAATGTTCCTCCCATTGATGGCACCTTCTCAAACATATTGTCCCTAATCACCTAGCCAAGTGTTTGTGCCAATGTCACATCCCTTAGTGGTCATGTTTTTGGGAGGTTGGAACCCAAGCATAAGCTTGAACTACAACCCTCCCTTTATCATCTCAAGACCTCTTCCTTAGCCACCTATAGGAAGTGGTGGTAGGGCACTACCTCCTAATAACAACATGCTCCTCTTTGGAGGATATCCTAGTCAAAATCCAAACCCTCGTGGTAGAATAAGGTGCACAACAATAATTCCTTTAATCATTATACAAATTATTGCCCATCAGATTGCACATACATGGTATCCTTCAAACCTTGAATAATTACCTAAGTTTGGTGGAACTATTGGTGAAGATCTATGACATCAGTTAGATTCTTTCACCATGGCTTATACAAAGTTTACTAGTAAAATAATATATTGGTCAAATTTTTTTGTGATCCCTAATAGGTGATTCCCTTAGCCACCTATAGGAAGTGGTGGTAGGACACTACCTCCTAATAACAACATGGTCCTCTTTGGAGGATATCCTAGTCAAAATCCAAACCCTCGTGGTAGAATACAGCACACAGCAATAATTCCTTTAATCATTATACAAATTATTTCCCATTAGATTGCACATACATGGTATCCTTCAAACCTAGAATAAGTACCTAAGTTTGGTGGAACTATCAGTGAAGATCCATGACGTCAGTTAGATTCTTTCACCATGGCTTATACAAAGTTTACTAGTAAAATAATATATTGGTCAAATTTTTTTGTGATCCCTAATAGGTGATTCCCTTCATTGATTCCATCATCTCCATAAAGGGTTCATCCATGATCTTCTCCTATCATGAGACTAGTTCATCCAACAGTTTGATGAGCCTAGAGTGGATGATTATGTTATTTTTACCCTCATGTGCCTCAAGCAAGAAGATAAGAAAGCTTTTCCAACCTTCATATGTCAATGACATAATGGTACGCATAATGTACATCAATAATTCATGAATATACCCTATACTATATCTTTACAAGGGCCCTAAACCAAGAGAGTATAGCCAAAGTATTTTTGGAAGACCCCAAGCCAATTGAAGGGGCCATTGACCATCTCCTTCAAATTGAAAACAATTATATCAAAGCTTCTATTAGAGAAAGAAAACCTAACCAGATAGAATCAACCTCGTCTATAATAAAACTCAAACTATATTTCACACCAAAGAAAAGGAGCAACCACACACCTCTACCTCATAAACCAACATGTGGTCTAAATTCCACAAATGACATACCCATAACATTGGAGATTGTTGTAAACTCAAACAACTAAACGAAGAACAAGTCCAAATTGATCAACCTTCTAAACCCAAAATAATTGTCGTAGTAGCAAACACTAAGCTTGGGATATACAAGGATTCCATGCATGATCATGATTTTCCTACCAAGTCTTCCAAGAAAAAGAATAAGGATTCCTCAAAACCCAACTTTGATTCTTCCAATGAAGAAGGATAAGATGACCCACCTTGTTCCCTTAAGAAAGAGGGAAAGGCTTACATCAAGACCCCTCTTAGCCAACCACTCGAAGTCACAAAAAGAGACAATGTGGTTTAGAAGACCTTGGGTGAATCAAGATCTATCCCATATTGGATCAATGTTATGACTCTTTCCCATCCAAAGAGGGCACACCCTCCATCTAATTCCTTGCCCAAACTTATTGACATTGATACCATCCTTTTGATTCGTTGAGTAGGCATGTCCCTAGATCAACCTATGTCGAAACCATCCCTTGCCTAATCGATGTCGATGGTACCCTTCCTTCTCATTGCATAGGGGTCGTCTCTAAAATTTAGAAAATTACTATGTTATCCTCTCTCCTCCTCCTCCCATAGTTCATTCCATGTCATCTTCCACTCCCTCATTTTCCTAGAGCCTCTCCCCTCATGCCTCCAAGATGTCCTTGGGGGGTACCCATAGCAAAGAGGTCACATGATCAAGTGATATTTAATTACTCAACCCATGACTAAATCAATTTACTAGTGTGGATGTTTCTAACTTTTGAAATGCAAAATTTAAATATTTGTTATAGTGTTGGTTTATCTAACCTTGTTATGTCTTGTTTTCATCAATTATTATTATGTAATTACCTTATGAATGTGATTCCTATCCTCATATTTTACTATGTATATAAACAAAGAATTCAAAACAACAAATCATTCAATCACACATCATAGATTATAGAGGATTTACCTTGGAAACCCAAATGGGAAAATCAACATTGAAGAGGACACTAGCTCAACTCCAAAGAATCTCATAAATTAGTATATTATAAATAAGGTTCAATTATAACTCTCTTATTCCTATTCACATGACTTAAGTCTAAAGGAAAGGGTTACAACCCTGGATTTACTCTTGATGCACACATTTAGGCAAAAATTGGTGTACAACATAGGTTATTTGTAATGCCCCATTTTGACTTGGGTAGCTAAAACTACATTATGACCTAATAGTATTTCTTTGCTTATTGTATATGGAACATTTTTAGAACAATGGAACTTGAGCATGTGGACATGTGGACCTACATATATGTGAATATTATGAATAATTAGTGTTTCTGTGATTAATGATGGATGTTGTGTGATTTACTTCTAGCATGTAAGTTTTAAAATAAATATTTTGGTACATGGATACTGATTTGGATGATATGTTTTAAAAAATATACTGATTTGGATGATATGTTTTAAAAAATCAATTAGTATAATGCACATGATGAATAACTAGTTGGTTTACATTGTTCATTGATGAGTAAAGTGGCAATCATGTCAATAGTTTTATGGTTATGGATGATATTGTGTTGTAAACTACCTATAGGTTGAATGGGCTATGTGATAGCCATATGAGTGTGATACTAAAGTGGCAGATGTTGTGGACATCGATTTAGAAATGTTATGTTAGGAAGCATTATTATGTTATGTATACATTGGTTCAAATGCATTGCTATGCTATTTGGGAAAGTGTAGGTTTTATAGGTAGCATGGTTGCCCAAACTGGATATTCAATAACAAAGCTCTCAGAACAACAACAATGCCACAATATGGTCAATGATAGAGTGTTGACGTTAGTTTTATCAGGAGGGCTGGAAGTATTGCCCACCATTTATCCTCTGAAACGTTCCCATAGATGTGTGATGGTGACTATCAGTTGCCTGCTAGGGAAGCTTGGTCAAGGTAGTTGGCACTGTTTCTTACTAGTTCTATCTAGAGTTAGGTCAATATAGTTGATGCTCCAGCATAATCTAGCAAAGGAAAGGATAGGATGTGGAATGTGGAAGCAGGTTAGGGACGAAGGGTGTTTTAGTGTAGTTGAGAGTGTCATTGAGATTTAGTAGAGTAAACTTAGTGACTAAGTTATTGTGTGATAAATACTAAATTAATTTAGTTATGGTAATGCAGCAGTAGTGTTCAATTCATATTGAATTGTTTTGACTAATAAATTATTGTTACTATGTTAGTATAGATTATTGATTAATGCATTACGAGATGTATTGTATTGCATGTTTGGTTTCAAGCATGTAGGAATTGTGCATTCAATGTGTCGGTTGTTATCATTAGTACATGCATGAGCTATGTTTGCACTAGCTACACATACATACCTTACGCATGTATGCTAGTATTATTATGATGTATACTAGTTATTATAATATTATTATTTATGGTGGGTGTATGATGCTTGTAGTATAATTAGAAATTAAAATATTATAAGGTTTCTTCATTTAAATTATTGAAATTCATTTAAGAGACTTATTATCTTTGATAAATGGAAAATTCTATTTTCATTCAGATTGAATTGAATTTAGTGAGATTTGATTTGCATGACTTGCC
>JZKD02S1425010.1:0-11115 GCA_000966675.3 Picea glauca | reverse complement strand
TCACTAAAGTCTTGTTTCATTTCATGGAAGTTTAACTAGTTTTCACTAGCTTAGTTTCCACTATCTTATGCTTGATTTTAGTGGTTTAATTTGCAGCCATTGGTAGTTGTTTATTGCTGATTGGGACGCATATATACTGCTGCAATTTGGGACAGCAAGGATTCTTGCTTGATCCCCTTTGATAAAAGGCTTGGTTTATGATCATTTGTCTTGTTCCATGCAGGGCTAACATTGTTTTGTAGGTACAAAAATACTTGGCAACCATCTACTCTTTCACAAGACTCTTTTCCAAGCCATTCTTCATCTCCAAGCTTGACCTAGGGGTTTCACTCATCATCATTTCATTTTCCATCTCAATCACCCTAGGGTCACTGGGATTCACCCCTTGTGGTGACTTATCATCACTAAAGTGAAGGGAGTGTCTATCTAAGGTGACAGTGGGTAGGTGCTCCCATAGTTGTCACACTCCCGTGGATTCGGTTAGGCTTTGCCCAATCTATAGATTGTGCGATAACATTTTGGCGCCATTGCCGGGGAGGATTTTGAATCCTCTTTCGAGCCCTAACGACACTTGGCAAGTTATCCCAAAGCCTTTCCCTAACTTGGTTGGCAACTCCATTTGAGGGAAGTTCCCTTTTCACTTTTTATGAACTTCATAGAAGTTTATATGGCAACTCCTTTGAGGGAAGATACCCTTTCCATCTTTCATGAGCCTTGAGCTCATCTGACAACACCATTGACATACCCTTTCAAGTAATGGAACCATGGAATCACACGATTTACCATGGGCGTTCCATAAGATATACCCTTCCCTTGATATCCAAAATATTCCTGGGTATCTGAATCGTTACCCTCCAGAGTGGAACAAGAGTTGTCCAAAGTTTAATGGTGATCCAACCCTAGCAGTCACTCATGTTGTGAATTATATGAAATATGCTTCAACATTGAATGTATTACATGGTGATATACTAATGCAATTGTTTGTAGCATCTCTAGAGTTGAGACAAAAAAAGTGGCTCACATATTTATGAAATCCGAAGAGCATACCTTCCTCCACAAGGCTTGTTGAACAATTTCTCAAGTGTTGGGGCCCAGCCACTCAGAATTTGCAAGATACTTTCCAAGAACTCAAGGACGCTTTTTACAGGGAAGGTTTTCCGGTGGATGATGAATGTGAAATAGAAAAGGAACATCATCCACCCTCTGCAGAAGAAGCACTTGAAGAACATGTTCATAATGAAAGCTACCAAGAAAAAGAAGTTCCCAGTGAAGTGCAACATGTTGAGAACCCGAATAAGACATTGGTATCCTTTCTCCCGCTCGGTGAAGGTGAGGTTGTCTAGTCTTTCTTTCCTCTTGCACATGAAGTTGAAGAAGCAATTAGTCTCAATGATGAAGAATTCATTGATGAAGAAGACTTCCATAAAGTGCATCGTATTGAAGATCCAGTTGAAGCCGCCCTAGCCCCGGTTCTTCGCACACAAAGACAAAGAGATGCTCAATTTCAGTCATACAGATGGTCTTATGAAGGAAACCTTGGATGTCGTTGATGAGCATATAGACACTTTTATATGTATTGGGAAGCATAGATGGGACATGGGTTGTTTCACTTTTGATGGAGATCCCATCTACGACATGGAGGGCACCTTTCAGGTAAAGAATGCAGAAATCATTTCTTCGGAGGATTGTTTTTCACAAGTGGGTGATCCATATATTTGGCCGCCTGATGATGATATGATCATAGACCTTTTTCATCCACCAAAGGATGACTTGTCACAATATACTCAAGATAAATTTCAATCATCCCTTGAGAATTGTGATGCATATCTTTTTGGGGATTTGGATTTGTTCCATAAATGTTTCCAACCACCCTTGTGCTCAAATTCTGATGGACACCAGGTTGTGGCCAGCCCAGAGCAGACGGAGACTCACACTACAGAACGGAAGTATTTTCATCTTGGGGCTTTTCGCAGGGATGTGCAGATGAAGAGGAAACAATTTTCTTTCTCCGGACATGAGGTTGTCCCTTACCTCTTATCTTCCTCTTGGGGCGGCCATGCAGTTTTCTTTCGATCTCTCATTTCCTCTCAGTCTGCAAGAGGCAGTGGTAACATTAATGAGGAAGAAGATGAGTTGTCATCTATACATGGTAGCCCTCTTCAGCAATGGGTGGATCATGCTTGTGACCATTCTTTCTGGCAAGATTTTCTCCCTCCCACCCACCTCCATCAGTTGTTTTCTATGATTGATTGTATGCTTATTCATATTCACAATTATTATGTGCTTAACTTGTCCTTGATATATTGTATAATTAAGCATAGGGGAAAGCACTTGGGTGAGATGTTGAGCAGGTGGTTTCACTGGTTGTGCGATTTCACCTAACATCCACATGACCTGATCTCCACAGGGCCCCGAGCCCCAGGTAAGTAGGTAAGTCATCTTGCTTTCTTGCATTTGCATTTGCTTGTTCATGATAGTTTAGTTGCATTTACTTATATTTGTGTGTCATATATCACTCACACATTGCTTTACTTGCACTATTGCATGCTTGTTGTGATCATTTGTGTTCATCATATTACATGTTAGTTTAGAAATTTTTTAAAAAATGCAAAATTTTATTTTAAAGATTAGTTGAAATTTTGATTCTTGATCATATGGACAAAGGGTGGGTGAGCCACCCTCGATATCCACAGTTTGTTTGTTTCAGTGTGTGTAGGCACATGTCTTACCAAGAGATGTTGAGGTTCTCATGCACTCTACAGCAAGTACATGTCCACGAGTAGGAGCCAGATGTTATCCCCCATTTCTAGGGATAACAAAGGAGATGATGTCTCGAGGCCCTCAGGTTGCAGACATGGAGTACCGAGAGGCAGATGAGCAGGCAGGGACCCCTATCAACACCGCCATTCGATCGATGGCAACAGCATCCACCATACCCAACTTGGCCCACAGAGAACAACAAGTCTTGCTTCATGAGGTAACAAGTCTAGTATTGTGGTGTCATCTTAATATTTGAAGCAGTTGAACATGTTGCAAAGGGTCCTTTCTTGATTTTGAAAACATTTGCTTGGAAATTATTCTTTTTGCCCTATTTCAACTTCGTGAGTGTTATGGTTTCCTAGTAGGTGGCCACCCTTAGGGAAAGTGTTGCTACCAAGGGGTCTCCTTGAAGGGTCATCGTACCATTCTCGCTCATACTTGCCACCTTCCATCACTTCTTCCCCTCTGTCTCCCCACCTTTTAGGTTTTAAAGCTTATTGACCCAAAAAGNCCAAAAAGGGCATGTACCTCATTTCATGGGAACAAGGGGCCATTAGGCTCGAAGGTGCCCTAGCAAAAACATCATGCAATAAAGGCTCGCCCTGGGATCCCGAGAGCAATGAAACTCTTCTTAAAAAAGTAAGGGACCCATAAAATAAATAATTAATCAATTACTGAAACTTTCCAAGGTAGAGCATTTGTGGGCTATTCATTTTCTTTTTAGTGCCCCTTATTGTCTTCAACTTGGAAAGGCATGCAAACCAAGGTAGAGCATATGTGGGCTATGCATTTCCTTTTCAGTGCCCCTTATTGTCTTCAACTTGGTGACACATGCAAAGTAAATGGCTAACAAAGGGCTTGAAAAAAGGTGCCTTAAAAAACAAAAAGAGGAAAGGGATGTGGCTAGCCCTCAACAAAGGCACCCATAAATGAGACAATACAATCCCTTGTATGTCATGAAACCCCATACCTAGAAGTCTAACTCCATCCACCTCACATTCACTACATGACTTGGAAAGGTTTCTCCTTGGAAACATCCCCTACTTGAGGATTGGTTCACCCAATAGGGCATTATGGCACCCTTCCCATATCTAAATTTGGCAAATTGTATAAGGTCTTTGAGCATTGTTTATTTTGAAAGGGGGGATTTGATGCACATGTTCAGGTGGTTCTTTTATTAGATATGGCTTACTTGGCATGATATTGTGACTTGTGGACCCTTGGAGGGCGCACTTGTTTGTCTTTGCAAGACCTTGACAGGTGAAAGTTTGATCATGAAGGCACATGGTCACTTGGACATTCATTTGGGGCATGAATCCCACATGCTGGATGATGTGCCCCATTCTCTTGGGACACATGGAAAATGAACGTTGCCTTTGAAGGCATGAGAGAACACCTTGGAGAAGGAGACTAGCCCCCGCCTTTGCCCAACATTTGGCCTCGGAGGCTCAAAACATCATCTCCTAGGGCATGACATCATACTTGGAGGGCTAGCGTTTGGTGGTGTTGGGTGATTTGATGATGACTTGGCACATCTTGATGAAGGAAAATTCTTGCACATGAAGATATGGCCTTTGGAGGCCCAATGTCTCCCTCAAGAACCTCAATGTCTTGCTTCTTATGCCAAAACGTCACCCCCAAGGGGTATGACGTCATCTTTTAGGTTTTTCTTCTTTTGTAAATTTGAATTTTAATTTGTAGAGGGGCAAATTAAGGAGGTCGGCCTCCCTAATTTGTGTTCTACCCTAAGTATGTGGACAAATTTGTTTTACAAGGTCTTGTATAAATAAAGGCCTTATCACTTTTATTTTACACATAACTCACTTGAGAATTACATGAGTGTTGGCTGAAAGTTTTGTCCTACTTGGGAAAATTGCATCTCTCTCTCTCTTGTGCTATTTGGATGCTTGTTACTTGTCAATTGGAAGGAAGGCTAGCACTATCTCTTGGATGCTTTGTTCTTGCCCTTGTGATGGAATGTTCTTGGTAAAGAAGGGTTTATCTTGCTAATTCTTGGACTAGGTAAGGAATTTATNAGATGGGCCCTCCAGGGCCATGCTCAAGTCGCTCCTGCTCTCGGTACTCCATGTCTAGGACCATGTGGGCCTCGAGACATGATCTCCTAGTCATCCCTAGATATCGGGGATAACAGGCTATGCATTTCCTTTTCAGTGCCCCTTATTGTCTTCAACTTGGTGACACATGCAAAGTAAATGGCTAACAAAGCGCTTGAAAAAAGGTGCCTTAACAAACAAAAAGAGGAAAGGTATGTGGCTAGCCCTCAACAAAGGCACCCATAAATGAGACAATACAATCCCTTGTATGTCATGAAACCCCATACCTAGAAGTCTAACTCCATCCACCTCACATTCACTACATGACTTGGAAAGGTTTCTCCTTGGAAACATCCCCTACTTGAGGATTGGTTCACCCAATAGGGCATTATGGCACCCCTCCCATATCTAAATTTGGCAAATTGTATAAGGTCTTTGAGCATTGTTTATTTTGAAAGGGGGGATTTGATGCACATGTTCAGGTGGTTCTTTTATTAGATTTGGCTTACTTGGCATGATATTGTGACTTGTGGACCCTTGGAGGGCGCACTTGTTTGTCTTTGCAGGACCTTGACAGGTGAAAGTTTGATCATGAAGGCACAAGGTCACTTGGACATTCATTTGGGGCATGAATCCCACATGCTGAATGATGTGCCCCATTCTCTTTGGACATATGGAAAATGAACGTTGCCTTTGAAGGCATGAGAGAACACCTTGGAGAAGGAGACTAGCCCCTGCCTTTGCCCAACATTTGGCCTTGGAGGCTCAAAACATCATCTCCTAGGGCATGACATCATACTTGGAGGGCTAGCGTTTGGTGGTGTTGGGTGATTTGATGATGATTTGGCACATCTTGATGAAGGAAGATTCTTGCACATGAAGATATGGCCTTTGGAGGCCCAATGTCTCCCTCAAGAACCTCAATGTCTTGCTTCTTATGCCAAAACGTCACCCCCAAGGGGTATGACGTCATCTTTTAGGGTTTTCTTCTTTTGTAAATTTTAATTTTAATTTGTAGAGGGACAAATTAAGGAGGTCGGCCTCCCTAATTTGTGTTTTACCCTAAGTATGTGGACAAATTTGTTTTACAAGGTCTTGTATAAATAAAGGCCTTGTCACTTTTATTTTACACATAACTCACTTGAGAATTACATGAGTGTTGGCTGAAAGTTTTGTCCTACTTGGGAAAATTGCATCTCTCTCTCTCTTGTGTTATTTGGATGCTTGTTACTTGTCTATTGGAAGGAAGGCTAGCACTATCTCTTGGATGCTTTGTTCTTGCCCTTGTGATGGAATGTTCTTGGTAAAGAAGGGTTTATCTTGCTAATTCTTGGACTAGGTAAGGAATTTATACTTTGTGTTGTTCTTTCTTGGTTGCAAGGTTAATTTTTGGAAGACTATAAAGGCATACACCCTCCACTAAGATCTATCACCATTGTCTTGGATAAGCTACTTTTGAAAAGGTTACTAGGAGGAGTAAAAAAGCTTACACCCTCCTAGACTTACCTTGTTAGTTTTGTTTTCTCTAGGGAGTAAAAAGGCTTACACCCCTAGAGAGGTAACACAACTAGCCCCTATACAAGAGACCCCATAACCCAATTGACAAGGCACTAATCTAATTTGCATTGGAGAAATAAAATCATTGCATTTGTATACGTGAAAAGAAGTGATTTTGCAATTGTCTAAGTTGGAAGTTATTCTTCATGCTTGAGGCTTTCTTGTGCCCTAGGGGCATCTTGATTGGCCAGCTAATTCTCTTGCTGTTATAACTTAATGCTACAGCCATTAGGCTTGCAGAAAAACTCTATTTAATTTATTGCTCTCTAATCTACCACTGAAATTTACTAGTAAGCTTAGATTATTGTTCTATTGCTTATTAGCTATCATTTAGATGGTTTACTTGTCAGTTTTAGTGGTTAGATATTGCTGCTGTAGCAATTGTTTGCTACAGCCATTTGGCTGTTATATATTTTGCTGATATCTCTTTAATAAACAGCCCTCTAACATCACTAAAGCCTTGTTTCATTTCATGGAAGTTTAACTAGTTTTCACTAGCTTAGTTTCCACTATCTTATGCTTGATTTTAGTGGTTTAATTTGCAGCCATTGGTAGTTGTTTATTGCTGACTGGTAAACATATATACTGCTGCAATTTTGGTACAGCAAGGATTCTTGCTTGATCCCCTTTGATAAAATGTTTGGTTTATGATTATTTGTCTTGTTCCAGGCAGGACTAACAATGTTTTGTAGGTACAAAAATACTTGAAAACCATCTACTCTTTCACAAGACTCTTTTCCAAGCCATTCTTCATCTCCAAGCTTGACCTATAGGGGTTTCACTATCATCATTTCATTTTCCATCTCAATCCCCCTAGGGTCACCAGGAGTCCCCCCTTGTGGTGACTTATCATTACTAAAGCGAGGGGAGTGTCTATCTAAGGTGACAGTGGGTAGGTTCTCCCATAGTTGTCACACTCCCGTGGATTGGGTTAGGCTTTGCCCAATCTACAGATTGTGCAATAACAGACCCAAACTTCATAAAGTCATTTTTACCCATTAAATATTAAAACACCCTAACTGCACTTTATAAAATCACTTTAGAAACTCACTTTATTAATTCATTTAAGACAGATATTTGTTCGTTACTTCTGCATGTTGGACACCGCCAATGCAGAAGGACCTTCGAGCTACAAAAAATAACAAAAACCTTGATACATCCCTTCAAACGACTCTTTATGAAATCTAATCTGGTCTTTAGGTGGGGATTTGAACATATTTTCATTTATATCGACAACATTGTAACCTTGTGGAGCCATTTCGTTTTTAGCCTTGATGACTTCGGGCTCCAAGGAAGCTCTGATGAGCTTCTCTCCCTCAACATCATGAGTTAAGGAGCCTTTGTTAAGCTACGCCACTAGAAGTAGGGGAAGGCTAATTTTGCTTTTTGTATTACCACTCATCCTCTTTTGTGAAAACTCAGTAAAGTAACCTGAGGTTTGCCATTGTTGCGCTAGGCCAGGAGTATTAAATGGATTTTGAGATGTAGGCATAGAGACAAGGCAATTAACAGAAAACAGTGAAGATGGAGATGTAAATAGGCTACGTTGAGGAAATGGTCCGACAGGGACACCTAGTGAGGTGGATGAGATGAGGAATGAAAGTGAAAATTGGGTAGTATAAATGCCTTGTGTGTTAGCATTTGAAGAGATAAGAGACATGGAAGGAGGATGAATTGATGGAGAAGATGAAATAAATATTGGTGTAGTCTCTATGGAGGAGGTAGAGAGTGTTATAGCTTTTATAGCTCTGGAGGTACTCTGCATGTTTTGTCTTGTATGCGGAAGTGACCTTGCATTTGCACTACTAGGCACTTGACTTTGTAATAGGCGTTTTATAAAGTTGTAATAAAGTGTCTCTTTTATTAAAGTGACTTTTTGTAAAAGTGACCTTCTAATATTTTATTAAATTGACTTTATGTCATAAAGTGGAAAATAACTTTAGTAAATGTAAGTGATTTATTTTGGAGGGAATGAATCATGTCCCTTGATCTTGTAAAGGCAAGATTAGATCTTGGCCATTGGATTTAGGGATGGGGAAGGTGAAAAGTCATTTTCAGTTATAAGAGTAAGCCTAGGGTAGTGTGCAAGACAAGTCAAGAGAAGATTTGAGAGAGCGATGGAAGGAAAGTGTATGCAACAGATTTGGCACGGATTCCAAGAGAGTTTAGGCACAAATCCCAAGGAAAATTTCTGTGAGAAATTGCTAAAGGTTGCAGCTGAGTAGAAGGTCGTATTGTACGGATCCGTACAGGTCGTACAGCAGAAAAGTGGGCATGGAAATCGAGGCAGCTTGTGGGTTTTTGCTGCTGGAGGACAGTCGTACAGATCAAACCATACAGCAGCGCGTTGGCACATTTTCCAAGGTGTTGCTTCTTAGCTGGGCCGTACAGGCCATACGGACTGTGGCATGGTTTTCAAGGCAGAAGTTGGGGACTGTTGTGGGTGTCTGCAAGTGAGTTTAACTTGTGTTTCTCTTGCTTCCAAATGTATTACTGTTGTAGCTTTTGTCCTTCCTGAAGCTGAATAATAAATCTCTCTTGGTGGGTTTTCCCATACTGGGGTTTTCCCTGGTTGGTTGCCAAAATTCTGGGTGTGCACATGTGTTTTGTGACTGTTGTTCATTGTTATTTTTTCGCTGCTAGTTGCTTAGTAATGTGTGTTTTTGCTTATGATATCGTTGAATGTGGGTTAATACATGTCAAAGTTCATTTAAGACAGAAATTTGTGTTTACTAAGTGTTTGACAAAAGTCCTATGTGAGTTGGTGTGCTTTTGTTGCTGATTTTCTACAGAGAGAGTGGGGATTGTTATCGCACAGTTTGTAGCTAGGTCAAAAGGCTAGAAGATAGAGGCCAAACTGGCGTAACAGGAACCTACCCCACCCAATGTCACCACGATGGGGAGGTTCTTTCTATNGATCTTGTAAAGGCAAGATTAGATCTTGGCCATTGGATTTAGGGATGGGGAAGGTGAAAAGTCATTTTCAGTTATAAGAGTAAGCCTAGGGTAGTGTGCAAGACAAGTCAAGAGAAGATTTGAGAGAGCGATGGAAGGAAAGTGTATGCAACAGATTTGGCACGGATTCCAAGAGAGTTTAGGCACAAATCCCAAGGAAAATTTCTGTGAGAAATTGCTAAAGGTTGCAGCTGAGTAGAAGGTCGTATTGTACGGATCCGTACAGGTCGTACAGCAGAAAAGTGGGCATGGAAATCGAGGCAGCTTGTGGGTTTTTGCTGCTGGAGGACAGTCGTACAGATCAAACCATACAGCAGCGCGTTGGCACATTTTCCAAGGTGTTGCTTCTTAGCTGGGCCGTACAGGCCATACGGACTGTGGCATGGTTTTCAAGGCAGAAGTTGGGGACTGTTGTGGGTGTCTGCAAGTGAGTTTAACTTGTGTTTCTCTTGCTTCCAAATGTATTACTGTTGTGGCTTTTGTCCTTCCTGAAGCTGAATAATAAATCTCTCTTGGTGGGTTTTCCCATACTGGGGTTTTCCCTGGTTGGTTGCCAAAATTCTGGGTGTGCACATATGTTTTGTGACTGTTGTTCATTGTTATTTTTTCGCTGCTAGTTGCTTAGTAATGTGTGTTTTTGCTTATGATATAGTTGAATGGGTTAATACATGTCAGAGTTCATTTAAGACAGAAATTTGTGTTTCCTAAGTGTTTGACAAAAGTCCTATGTGAGTTGGTGTGCTTTTTTTGCTGATTTTCTACAGAGAGAGTGGGGATTGTTATCGCACAGTTTGTAGCTAGGTCAAAAGGCTAGAAGATAGAGGCCAAACTGGCGTAACAAGAACCTACCCCACCCAATGTCACCACGATGGGGAGGTTCTTTCTATTTAGGGAGGTTAGGCCCAGGGGAGACGTCCCCGGCAACCTGGGGTTTTGAAGAGGCTAAAGTATAAAGGTCAAAGTAAAATTCCCTCCTCACAGGTTACCACCAAGAGCAGATAGTCTGGCTAAACAGCCAATAATGAAGTGTAGGCCCAAATGAGAACACCTACCCGGAACAAAGCAACAGCAAAACAATACATGCAGGCTATGATTCAATGGGTTAGTACTTCATACCACCATCTGATATCACTATATTAGCAATTATGACAATAGATATTGACAAGATCAATGTTTATCAATAATAGCAATGGAACAATATCAATTCATCAATAAATATCGAGATGATGCAGCAAGCAGTGTATCTAATCAATCCCTTACTCAATAAATGCTTCAAAACACCATCTAATTGCTTATAAAGACGAAACACTGCGTCAAGATGGAATAACCAAGAATGACGTCAGCCTAGTTAATGTTAGTAGTTAGTTAGGGTTTCAAATTATAAGAGTTTTAAGAGTTTGTTTGACCACTATCACTTCAACGTTGGAGACCTAAGATCAATGCCTAAGGGTAAATGGAGTCAATTCAAGAGAGGACGCAAGGTTTGAAGGGAAAAGGCTAAGGACTAGAGGGAAGGGTTTTGAAGTGCTGCAATGGCAAGGCCCTAGAATCAAAACCCTAGGGGAAAGAGGCTCACTCCAGTGTTACTTAAGCAAGGCCTCGTGCTCTTTCCTCCTTCCGTAGGTTTATCTTGGCAAAACAGCTAGCATCAAGACACAAGAGTGAGGTGAGGGGGAGTGTTGCAAAGGCAAGGCCCTATCACCAAACCCTAGAAGCAGGACGGCCCTAGGTGTAGATAACCTAGGCCTGGGACGTCTCCTCCTTCTTGACCTTTAAAAGGTACGGCTAG
>JZKD02S1424999.1:0-11115 GCA_000966675.3 Picea glauca | reverse complement strand
GATCAAATAGTAACCAAACTGTTTCATATCCAAATAAAAATATTAGTGAATCATATCGTACAAGATACGATGTACTCATAATTGATACAATCATAATCGAACACAATCATCATCAATTTGTTACGGCTGTGCATAAAATTCATATTGTTTTAATCAAATACCAATATGGAAAGGCTGTTACGATTATAGTCAAAATGAAACATGCATAACAACATCCACCAGACTTTTCCATAGACTTCAATCGCTGAGTGTTACACAACCAACAGACATGACCAAAATAATGATCATAACCATCAATAGCAATGGTAATCATAACTGGGCAAGAATCGAAACAAGCCGTGACTGAGTCCAATAGAAACAAATCGTAATTCTAGGCATAATCACAAATTTAAACAAGATATTAGTTGTAATATGAATCGGACTGATAACACGATCAAACGATGTGAATCAAACAGTTGCAATTTGGTTATGCATTAACAGAATGGTATTCGAATTGGTCGAAAAAGACATGGAATATAAAATCATAACAGCTAACCATTATGCCAACCATATCGTCTAGAATATAACCAATTCGAAATGAGATATTGACTGTGTTCAAAATTGGAATACCAGAAACAGCCTGTGTTTAGAAAATACATTAACAACTTCAATAAGCAAGAGAGTATTCAATTCAAACCAAATTAAAACAATCAAATCCATAACACGATCAATCGAATCAAAGCCAAATCCAATCAAAACTAATCCGGGAAACGAAATTTGATTTATCAAAACAAAATTATATACAATAATGCATGCTTATGTGACAAAGCAAATCCATGGTGTAAACAGAGATTATGAGTTTTTCATATAAACAGGTGATAGTCATACCAGTGAGGTTGCTCGAGCTATGCCAATTTTGAATTGACGACCACTGTAGCCGACTCCACATTCTTAAACAAAATCGAACCTGTTGTTCGGTGTTTCTTATCAGTGGATGGCATCTTTGCCTTTTGACTGGTGAGCCTTGCAACTTGATCCTCCAGAGCATGAATTCTGGACTGTAGCATTGGCACATCAAGGTAATACCTTTCCAACCTTGAGCCACACTGATCACATGGTGGAGCAGCTGGTTCGACTAGAGCAGGAGGGGGTTTTGATGAGTCACTGGGGGTTTCACAAGGCATTTTGATGCCTGGATAATTAGGGTCACTTTGCAAGCAAGGTGGTAGGTTCTTCACAAAATCGTATGCGGGTTTATCACACAGACCTTCTGAATAGGGATATTCACTTTCCAGGTAACGTTCAACCTCTGAGTCAGAATCTTCACTCACCATAATAGGGTCAGGGTTGACAGAAGTTTTCAGTTTGTTTCTTGCCATGCGAGAGATTAACCGAGCATTCTTTTTGCCTTTAGAATTCGCAGTAGGTTTGGCTTTAGGCCTTTTAGCCACGGGTTTAGCAATTTCGACATGATTGGTCACAGAACTGGGTAGGTCAATAGGTGAATCGGGTAGGGGTTTAGGTAACAGAGCACTGTAAGGCAAAGGGGGTACTGACTTTCTCTCTCTCACCACAGGTTTGTCAACCTACGGTGGGCTTGAGTCATCAAAATCATTGTGTTTAAGAAAATCATTCCAACAGTCTCGGTGCAACCCCAAATGACACACAACAATCATTTTAATCAACCCAAAGTGAAACAGGCTGTTGTCGGCCTGATTACGTTTGTATCTTTTAGACATTTTAAATAGACTCCTATGCAAGTAGTAAGGCATATTAAGCTCATAGCCCATGAAAACCATCAGTAGATGAAGGTGGTATAAGAAAATGAACCCATACCTGCCCTCGCAGGTGATAAATTGTTTGGTTATCATCAGCAAGTCGTGCCAGTGATGCTTGAGCATATTCGCGGGCAAACCTTTGTCACAGGAGCTCACCCTTCGTGACTGGAAGAGCAATGTCCACGGGACATCTTCCACCTTGCAATTTTTTGACCATCTTTGCCCAGTGACAGTCAGACCGGTGGCTAAACTGAGAAATTGCTCGTCAATTTCCAACTGCACATCCCCAACCTTGGCTCGGCAGCCATCAAAGGTTAATGCGAATTACCGAGCCACGCTAGGGTTATAGCCATCAAACTTTCGTATGAACGGGAGCCATCCAAATTACTCAAGGTCACTGTAAGCACCATCGAACATCAACAATGCCTGGCTACCATTGGGTTCAGCCCTTAAGACTAGAGACATGGTGCGGGTGCATGGTAGGGTTTGGATTGAACACAACAACACACAAGAGCAAAAATCGTTTGGGATAACAGCTGCAAGCGCTCAAAGGGGAGGCAAATTAATGTATGCGTGCGAGGGTGGTGGGATTATCACCGCCATGCAGCATAGTAATGGCAAAGTACAGTGTTGTTCAATCAATCATAACCAAAATATTCGGCCAACCCAAAGATTAAACGGTGGATAGTAAACCAATGCGCCAATCTATTATTTGAAATCATGAATGTTCAACGTTAAATCAAAACCAAAGTTAAACATGCGCCAAGTAATAATTCAAACCAACGTTAAACCAAAAACCCAAATGTTTAATCAACGCGCCATTGCATAACTTCAAACTATTATCATTCAATATGAAATCAGACTCATATGTTACCCATGCGCTTGTTGCATAATGTGTAATCAAAGTTTTTAAAACATTGTGACAAGAGATTTCATAAAATCGATAAGCCAAGAGCTTATAATAGTAAGGATCACATCATATAAAACAAGATTAACCATGACCCTTATGAAATCAAATATAACCCATAAATTTACATGCTCAATGCCTTATCAATCAAATAAAAGTCAAGTTGCGCAATCAAAGTAAGAACGTCATAGTTTGAAAAATCTGTTCAGCCACATGATAAAACAAAGGTAAAGTGCCACTCAAAATATCAATAAAAGATCATGACAGTCCAAATAACGATGGAGGAGTTTTCACGCTTTCAGTCGTGAAAAAATAAATCGAAACCAATTTGCAAATGTCGCAAGAAATGAAAACATCGTCTATTTGCAAAATGCGACGATAACTTGACGTTCAGGAGACAATAGGTGTAGGCAGCTTATAAGACAATAGAAAAAATTGAATTGGCTTCCAACATGATCCTGTGTAGAAAAGCGGTTGATAATAAAAATGGTAACAAGAATCAACAGATATAATAGTGGAGACCATAATTGGAAATTATCAAAAGCCATCTCACAAACAAGAAATGTAAATTTGAAAAAAAGATAACATTTGCAAAGCCCAATTACAACATTGAACCATGGGAAAACCTCTTTTGGACTGCAAAGCTATGCGACATTGCATAATCCAGATGCAAAATCTGTTGGGAATGAGGCATTTCTAGAAATATAGTTGAAAGTAAAGAAGAGGATTATCTTTTTCAATCCCATCTTTTCATTTTATAATACCTAAGAAAGAGTGTGGGTAATGTAAAAAAATCGGTGTAAACGTCTCATGTCACTTTAAATTTTGTGTTATATCTTTATAGTTATTCTCAACACCAAGAATTCGAGGACCGAGTTATTAATTATGGTGCAGTCGATTCACCCCACACCTGAACATTGCATCGCATAGTTTCAAATTAAAAACAAGTTATATCTAAGAAATACATTTTTAAGTAGTTTTGAAGCTTAAGATATAAATTTTAAAAGTTTTAAAATAAACATTACAGCATGTGAAATAGTTTTTAAAATTGAACTTCAATTCACTCCCATATATATATGGGGAATGTGACAAGTGTCAAGAATTTTTGAAAAGCAGTAGCCCATTGTTTTTTGTGTTTAATGGCCACTGCCGCATGTGGCAGTCATCGTGGTTGTCTTCGCTTCCTTGCCTTTCATGAAAAGGTGAAACATTGCACAGTGACAATGGACAATGCCATGGGACAAATCTACGAGTTGCTCAGGCCCACACTGAAGGATACCATGGGACAGATTTTTTAGTTACTCAGGCCCACATAGAAGGATAAGCCCTCAGAAATTATGGGTAATTACGTTAGTCTCTTATGGGATTACTTATTCCCCGTTTCTAGTGGTTATGAAACTACAATCGTTGGTGTTTTTGCCACTAATCCTGAGGGCATGCTACAGAGATATGTGTAGATCCTTTATTGAGAAGAAATGAGGTAGTATTAGTTAAGAATTACTAATTGAATCCTGCGACGGTCTTCCGCACTTGTCCACCTCATGTTCGAAGCATCATTGCAAATAAATTTTCCCATAAAAACCTGCGACATCCTTTGCATTTGATTCTACTCAACACTATAGGTAAATAGGAAGTAAAACTATTTAGAAATAAATATCGACATATTTTTCGGATTGATAAGCTTGAGGAGGAACAACTGAGAAGCGAGGAACAACTAAAATCCACTTAAAGAAGAAAAACATTTTCCGGTGTTAATCTGTAGGGGAAAGAAAATGGATCCATCTTCTGCTCCAGGGGTGGGGGTATCGGGGTTTTCATTACAACAGTTGAATAAAGAAAGAGTAACCTTTATTGGACCTATAAGGTCGGTTGGTACCCGAGGGACCGATTCACTCTGCGTAGATTGACTGAGTGGCATCTATTGGAAGAATTTCATTTTTGTGAGTGGCGTGTGGGAGTGGGAAGCATGTCGAGCCAACATAGGATCACCCCCCTACACCTCTATCGAAGGAAGCATCTTTGCCCCACATCTCCATCAAAGGTATGTAGTTATCTCCATCACCTCCTCCTTCTCTTCTGAGCCTATTTGTAATAGGAATCCGTGCAGTCTTATCCTCTAAATCCTCTGTAAAGAAACACTACAAACTCAATGTTCCTTCTAATTTTTTGGGAAATAAAGCTATAGGTTAAATCTCTGGATTTCTTACAACATTATGGAAAAGAAGCAAAAAAAATCAGTTTTACTGTTTCTTACAAGCATGAAAAAATAGGCAATCTATGTAGTCTAGTTTAGAGAGTTTTTAAAGGTCTCACTAAGCATATAACACACATGGATCCCTTTCCAGGTTTCTCTGCAAATTAACCAGTGCTTACAGTTTATTCCTGTAGTATGTTATAACCTTTTTAAATGGAAATTTGTATAGAGGACACTCACCCATAGCAATTGGTAAGAACTATATTCCATGTTTTGAAATATCGGTTTTTTTTCATTTTATTTTGTATTCAATATTGCTCCAGTCAACAACAAATGATTCATTGTTTCCCAAGTAAAAAGATAATATCGTTTTAGAGTCGAGATCGACATTCGAAGCATCAAATATTTATTCAAAGTAATAGCTTTTCGCACAATATTATAAGTTCATATATCATAGAAGAGTAGAGCAACACGATTAGCAGATATAGTAGTGGTTGTTACTATGACTATTGTAGTAGTAGTTACACATCAAGGGAAGGGCTTGTAGCAATAGTGTTTTCTGTTAGTGAAATGGAAACTACAGCTTCCGGCTAGGAATCCCTCATTTTGGTAAACATCTTTGTAATTGGTGCTTCTCACAAATTATCCTTTGAACTTGTCACTTGGGGTTTTGCAAGATACACGATTATCTACCACTTCCCCCTGCTTCACATTACATTAAATTGTTGCTTGGGTTATTGCAACATACATGATTGTCTGCCATTTCCCCCTGCTTCAAATTACATGTTTCCATTCACATCAACAAACATTTCAACAAGATATGTTACAACAATCAATATATTTCAGCAAGAAATGTTACACCAATCAATATATAGAGCATTCTATCAACTCTTCCATTCCAGTGATAGAGAACGATCAAGTAGAATACAAGAGGAAGAGATTTACCAATTATTATAACGAGCAGCACGAGCAAAAAAATAATGTTCAGTCTACTTCCAACTCCATGTTTTCCCTTATTAATCTCATTCTCTTTTTAACACACCACATACCTGAAAGTTTCAATAAATACCATCTAGCATTTTTAAAATAGTTGAAGTGAATACCCTATTGATATTAGTCCTAGACATGTTGAAATGGCCAGTAATAAGTACTATACAATTTAATGGTGTTACACAGTCAAATCTAAATAATTTTAGATTAAAAAATAAATACACACAAAAAATTCAATACCTTAGAGCCACCATATCTTATTGATAGTCGAAGACCTGTCACTGGCTCTGGCTCTGAGAATAGTCACGTTGGATTCTTCTACGTATTCCTGAGATCCCCGTGGGCTGGGACTTTGCCTCCCATCATTGAAGGACATTCCTTCAACCCTCATATCCCCGTGGGCCGGGACTTCGACTTCTCCTCCCCTCGTTGAAGGACATTCTTTAAACCCTCATCCCTCAACTGCAGAAGGGATGTACTCATTGGTGTAGTTCGCAGGAGAAACAATTTGATGTTGGTTTCCAAAGAAACTATAATACACTAACATTTTATCATTGTGCATGGAGATGTAAGTCCATGAATGACGTGTAGAGTGTGCATGCAGATAGCCACCTCCACGAATATGCATCGACTGGGGCAACCATCGATTGCAACAATTCCAATACGTGGCTATTTTTTAAGTTTTTAATTTTTAAATGATTTGTATTATCTAACAAATAGTCATAAAAGTTTCAACACAACACAGGTAATTAAGTCACATCCCAACCTCTGACCCAATCATAAAATTCAAATTATCAAATTGAAAAATATAAAAATTATTTATTTATTCTAAAATAATATATTTATTTTTCATAACATGGTGAAATCTTTTAGGAAACTCCAAAATACACCTATTAATAAAATAGATTGCACCACTTAATAGGCAGTCAATGATGGTTGACCACGAGGCAGGGACTAATAACAATTAAAAAAGAAAATGAAGAAAAATTTAAATACACACTCAAAAAGAAAATGAAGGAAAATTTAAATACACACTCAAACCATTTATACTTTGATGCATAGTCAATAAAGCAGTTTTAAAACTATTATAATGACAAGATAACAAGGTATCAATTTTAGATTATACTTCAAGTAAATAAATCACATTTTATTTGATTGGGCTAGTTTAATGTTATAGCAAAACATGCGGTCTGCTAACGAGATTTCGATGGATCTTTCTATAAAGCCATTAGATTGATGACACATTCATCTAAGGGAATAAATGACATGACAAATAGAGCCTGCACAGACCCCCACGTTTTGCGTACAAAGGAGATTGCCACATTGACGTGGTGATCCTCGGTCTCAAGGAATAAACGAGGAATACTAAACTCATTGATGCGTTAGTTAGTGGCAAGACCCACCAATAAAATGTACTTACTAACAATCCCACCCTCTTCTTTAGTTTGGATCAGGCCTTCCACTACTTTCTTTTTTAGTTTGGAATAATCCTTTCACTTTGTGATTTTAAATTCATTATTTTAAATATTATGTCATGGAACAACTTTTAAAACAAAACAAATATTTCCTTCTATCACTCAATGTTTTTATTAGTCCCTGCCTGTGACAAGGGACTCTAGCAATCGCTTGACGATCAATGATAGTTGACCGTCTATTACTTGATGCATTCTGCAATTTAGTTGGTGGGTTTTTCTATGCTCTCCAAAACACAATATCCAATATCCAAAGTTTCCTTCAACCATTTCCGAAATGATATAATAATTTTATTTATTTTAAAAATAAAAATAATATTTTTATTTATAAAATTTCAAAAACCTAACTTTTGATTGGATAATAGCCATGTGATATGACCATATTTCCCTGGTGTAAGCGAATATGTTTGAGCTAATTGTCAGTATTAATAATTCATTTAAAAATAAAATAAAATTTATTGGTGACTTTCTCAACTTAGGCACTGTGACTTGACACTGCAATTGAATGCTCTCACAGTGAGCAATTGAATGTTTGAAAATACAATTGAATTCTAAATGCTATGTTGCAGGTTCTTGGGAAGGGAAGGAGATTCCACTCGACAGCCTTCTTGGGAAGGGAAGGATAGTCCACTTGGTGGCCTACATGCTCCACAACTTGCAAAACATAAGGCACATCGCGGCCTTCAAAACTTAACTTACAAAAAGATGGAAAAACAATTCCATTCTATGAAAGATAAAATATGACCCTCAAGGGAAAGATGCATAAAGAATAAATGATCATTAATCCTCACCATCTAATTCGAGCTATGGTGAAAGGTTGTTGTTGAAAATCTGTTCTGAATTTCGGCCATCTAATTCGAGCTGTGGTGAAAGTTCAACCATCTAATTCGAGCTATGGTGAAAGGCTACTGTTAAAAAACTGTTTTGAATTTTGGCCATCTAATTCGAGCTATGGTGAAAGGTTGCTATTGAAAATTTGTTCTGAATTTCAACTGAATGGTATCATTATTGTCTTCATTAGCCAAAAAAATCGAGCTATGGTGAAAGGCTGTTGTTGAAAATCTGTTCTGAATTTCAACTGAATGGTATTGTTATTGTCTTCATTAGCCAAAAAAAACTCTGAAAAATCCAATTAGTTACAACATATGAATGTGTATTATGAATTTTATTAAGGTACCTTGCATTTTTTAGTAGGGACCTAGCTGAACACATAGCTCCCAAGCTTGGTTTTGCGCCTCCTCAACCCTTCTTTTGCTTGCACTAGCAGCGGGGTTCGTACCTTGGGGCATTGAGGCTCCCATTAGCGGATTCCCAACACCACGTTGCCCCGACTAAGCCACCGTAGGGCACACTACATTCTCTACTTATGCATGCTTAGATAAGGAAATTACCATTAGACAAATAAATGGATTTACCCACCTCAACCAAGTATCTATAAGTGTCAAATCGTTAAGAGCAAGTGCGATATAGTTTATGGATGGATAAGAGCTCCCTGGACGATTAAGAGTAGGAAGGAGGCCATTCCCTTTACGAGTTGTTGCTCGTCGGGATCAACCTGAACCTTTACAATATTGGTGGCGGCTCCACATCATAGCTGGATCAGATTAGGTTAGTCCCTGGCTGGATGCTCACTACACCATTAGACGGTCTAATCCTTGAGCTACTATACATGGATGCTCGCTTAGATAAGGAAGTAGCCCAATGATATTGGCAAACACCTTGGCCAAGACGGGTTGTTAGCCAAATGTGGATGCTATACATGCTTTGTCGCCCACCTTACCTATGCTAATACACTTAGTAGCCATGATTAACTGGGTTAGGTTACGAATCATCATTTATACTTTACATTTTTGGCATCTGAGTTACCTGTAAAAACATAATGAGATACATAAAGAGAAAGAGAGAGCTCCTATACATGCTCGCTTAGATAAAGATACAAATAAAGACTGTTGCTAGGTGAGCCAGGTGTCGGCTCTGAATAGCAACATACATCTTTGTGGCCACTTCACAACTACCTGTACGATTATTAGTCTCACCAAACACGAAGGATACTTACATGCATAGATTAGGAATGAATGTTACTGGGATTACCCTTAGCCAATGAAAGAGACAAATTCACATTTATGACCTCATGCTAGGAGCTCTTGATTGGTAGCCGCTCATAATAGCTCCTGTACATCTTGGTGGCTGCATCACTATTACCTGTAATACGATAATTATTTATACTAACGCTTGCTTAATGAAGTGATGGATATTGGTTGTTTCTGAACGAAGTAAGCTACCAAAGCCTTAAGGAGGTTCATCTGTCTACAATAAAACTCCTAATTATTCAATTTGGCCACTAAATCATTAAAAATTCCTAATTTATCGAGAGCCTTTAAATACCAGAAAACCTTGCATGCATATAAAACCAGTGTTCACAGGAAACAATGCTCACAATGTGAAGTGGATCCATTCAAACTTAGGAACTGCAAAATTTATGTTCATTACAATGCTTGGGATGTTGCGAATCTGCTCCTTCGGCTGGAATATGATGGCAGAAGTGGCATCATACATTCAAGTGTGGAGATGAGATATTAAACCCTTCTTTGACCGACTTTTCTAATGAGTGCAACCTCTCAACAATCGAAGAAACATTGATAGCCTTTGTCTTTCAGGTAGGAATAGGTGGGAGGGTACCAATGGTCATCGTTGAGGATGATCCGTAGCCTAGGCTTGAGGACGTCCCTGGAGTTCATATACATCTAGCTATCCATATTGTCCCCACTGCATGATGTATGCATAAAAAAATTGTGGGAATCCGACCAGTCTTACTAACCATGGGCAAGCTTACAGAGGGAGGATCGAACCCGACTGAGTGTGATGCATGCAAACTAAGTGGAGATGATGTATGGGGATAGATGCAAGACTATCCACTAACCTTCTCCAAATCAGTTAATATATTGAGACACGTTACATGTTTGCATGTTTGGGCCGATTCTAAAAACGCCGATCTCAGAAAGATGAGTACGTGTCTTCAAATAGACCCGTCATTCATTTTAAATAAATAAAATAACAAGGATTTTAATATTAAAATAATTTTATTTTTATTTTTGTAGTTTAGTAACTGCTATGAAGTACTTCATGAAACTGTAAAATTCCTGATGAAATCACATACATCCTTTGATGACTGCAGGTTGTATCTTCACTGCAATTGAGCCATGTAAGGTTTACAAAATCAACTTCAAATTGATTAAATTAAAAATTTTGATTGCAAATTCAATAGCAACTGAATTTTCCATAAGATTTGCTCAACGAGAAAAGAGAAAAATGTCATCATTCCCACTGCACCCTACCATTTCCTATCGAGATCTTATTCTTCTTGATGTTTTCCCTTAATACTTGATAGCGCTCCTCTCCATCGTCCATCTAAATAAACCCAGGTTTTTGATCGAATCTTTATAGCGAGGTCTTTTATCGAAAGCATGTCTTCCATAACGCTTGGCACAACCGTGGCCATTCGGTCATTTATCCTTTAGTGTTTGAAATCTCACTAAGTTCATGTCTTTGAGATTTACCCCCTTTTTTTGCAAGTCTATCCTACATCTTCATGATTGGAGTCATTCTTGGAACTACTAGCAATGGTGACGCTCTGGACGAAAGTTTCTCGTACTTTATGGTTCTCTCTCTGAAATTAAATCAGTATTATCTACACTGCCAAGAAGAATAAGTGTATATTAAGATTATGAATTGTTACTTTCTCTCTAAATTGCTACTATTTAAGCTTTGAAATAGAATAAGAGGATTTACTGGTGA